>QVNW01000701.1:0-27005 GCA_014825475.1 Pseudomyrmex flavicornis | reverse complement strand
TTTAATTTTGGATTTGCGCATAGGGTCGAAGAGAGCGCTTAGAGTTGAAAAGATTATGCCAAGGAATGAAAACGGATCTCTTTCATTGAGCTTGCAACTTCGAGCTCGAGTGAAATGGAGAAAGAAATTTGCGGCTGGATTCGCATCTACTTTCACAAGTGAAATTGATTTTCAAATATCTCACGTGAAATTTTTCTGTTGCAGAAAAATAAAAACAAAACAACGAGTAATACGCAAATACCGAGAGATTGACGCAACTCGACATAGCTCATTCGATAGCTCGTAACTCACGTGTCTCTATGTGCAAGTCATAAAGATGATCAATTGATATGCTAAAGCTAAATTACAAGGATGATACAGACGACCAATACGCATCAATAATGCGTTCATTTGCAACTCTGTCCCAAATGAATTGCTTTTACATATCGTAATGACTTTCGATGATACATACACAGTCAGTGTTGCGTCGCAATAAAATGTCATTAACAGCAGCAGTTTTTTTCATTTCTGATACAAATCGACCATGATTAGCCTTTTGCTCGCGTCGGCGATAAAATATCGATGGCGGAAAACTTGCAGATATAATTGCAGACTACCGCGCGTGCCGACAGTTCAACGCGAAGGTGGAATTGGCGAGGTCCTAATAAAGAAGAAGGATATCGCGATTGTATTTTTAACGCAAGAAGAGATTACGCACAAAAGTATGTCACAATAATCGAGACACGACTGTGTCGTGGTCCACGACACAGAGAACGACCCATCGAGTCGCTTCCGGTCGTTCAACGGTCAAAGATAACGGGGTTGTCTCTCTGTAAAAAAAAGAACAACCTAACAAACATCATCGTCATCGGAGAAAGACGCGAGAGAAGAGGCAAGTGTGCCATCGCATGCGCGTCGTTAAGATAACTGTGATAATTCCGCGTGGGATAATCGGTATCCGCGACTAATCGCGTCCCGGCCAGTCCGCTTATTCGTCATACAAGATTCCCGCGCGACCGCAATGTCAAGATCGCACGGAGAAGAGACAGCTCGCTCTTAATCCGCGATCGGACCGGATGTTCCGTTAGCTCTCTCTATCTCTTTCTTTTTATATATATATATATATATATATATATAGAGCGTCCCACGGCGGTTCTTTCGCGTCGCTGATTATTGCCGCGCGATATAACACAATCTATACCGGCGGCAATGCACGCCGATAAGATCGGTGACGGGGGACTTTCGTTCGATCGTCGGCGGACGCGCTTTCCAGAGCGCAGGTGAACGCACGCGACGCCAAATACGAAACTGGGTTAGAAGAACATCTTTTCTTCCTTGTTGTTGTCGTCGTCGTCGTCTAGAGCTCTCTCTCTCGCCCCGTTCTCGACGAGACGAGACGAAATCTATCGCGGTCAGAATGTTAAACATAGTTCTCCGTTGAGGCCCGCCCGATGTGTCTCGAGGAATTACCCTCGTCGCTCGCGACGACGATGAAATGTAGCGCGTTTCTGCCAGTCGGCTTACAAACGAACGTGACGGATGCGAGAATAAAACGCGATTCGCTCCACTTAGGTCTTCTCCGCGCAGATTGCGTGCGCTAAAAACGCGCAGTTCCGTCAAGTTCGTATCGCGATTTATATTTTTCACCAGGTATGTATGTTCTCTCTCTCTTTTTTTTTGCTGTTTGTTAGCTGTTTCTAGGGGGGCTAATCCAGCGGGCAAAAAGGTAGTGCTTCAAACACGATCGAAACGGGAAGCGCCGGCGGCGGCGGCGGCGTCGGCGGGAATCGTCATAAATTCGACGCGCATCCGATGCGCCGGCGACGCGACGTTTATTTTACGCGAGCGAATCCCGTGTATTGGAGCGGCTCGACACGAAAATCGACATGTTTCGCGCGCGACAAACGCGACAATAAAATAAAAAAAAAAAAAACAAAAACGTCCGCGTACACACAAAAGCGTCGCTGTAAGTGCGAGAGTTTACTACAGTCCTCTTTCCCTTACTCGCTCGCTCTCCGTCTCTCGCCTTCGCGAAAGAGAGCCGGCGGTAAAAACGCGGCCTTGCCCGGCACGCGGTACATGCGAACTCACCCATGTGAGGCAGGGTGAGTCATTTCAAGCCACTTGGTGAAGAATAAGAGAGAGAGAGAGAGAGAAAGAGAGCGAGAGAGACCGGGGTACGTGAGTCTTTGTGCGCGTGCACGCTGATGCGTGCGAGAAAGAGAGAGAGATAGAGAGAGAGAAAAAGAATTCGTTCTGGGAATATTTCTCAACGTGCGCGCGCGCGGAAAGACACATTATGTACAGATTCGTATGCGATACGACAAAATGTAAGATAGTACACTTAACTAACGAGTCGGAAAGTCGTTTGTCAAGACTGCTATAACGCTCGGTGCGGTAGCGCGAGAGAAATACAAATATCGAATTAAACATCGATTAATCAAGCTAAACTGCGTGTATAAATCGGCAAGATTTAATTACCCTTTTCCTCGTACAACGATCGAATAAAATACATATGTCACAGAATCTCGAGATTTCTTTCGATTGCCGGGGGGGTCCGAGACAGTCTCGTGGTTCTCCGTTTCAGAGAACGGCTCGACAGGAGTTCGAATCAATCGGCAAACAAAAGAAAGTCGGAAACGCAAAAGAGAGAAAGAGAAAGAGAGAAAAAGAAATGTACGCGCGAAGAAAAAAAAAGAAAGGAATCGCCTATCGACGTTTTTCCGCTTCCGCGACCTCGAGGTCGCGGCTGACGTTTCCACGTCGCTTCCGGGAGAAGAGAAGCGCGTTCTTCTGCAGCAGGACGACGAACTTCAGAACGGCCAGATAAGCGGCGGCTCCGCTGCACCGCCGCCGCCGCCGCCACGTCGTTCTCCTGCTGCTGGTCGACGACTCGCGACTGCGCCGTTATAACTGCGGCTTGCGGTCGGAAACACGTGGGAACCCGAGGGAGAGGAGGTTCCTCTTCGCCTTTGTATGTATCAGCGGGTGCGCGCGCGCGCGTGCATACGTGTCGGCGTTGCATGGATGTGCGCGACGTCCCGTGGGAATCCATACCCCTGCGCAAAGCGCGCGAGAGAAGAGAGAAGAGAGAAGAGAGAAGAGAGAGAGAGAGAGAGAGCTGAAACGAGAAAGACGGAAAAGACAAAGAGAGACAGAAACGATCCCTCCTAGCCGCGAGAAAGACCCTAATAAATCCCTTCTTCCGTGTTTTTCCTAACTCCAGGGACACCGTTTTACGACGACACTGGAAATCGCTGTCCTTCGATCGTGAATTCCCTCGATCGCGGCCGCACACACGATTCACACGATTCACGCGGAAAACCGGACGCTTCCTCGCGAAATATTAATTGCAATGGGATTCGTTGGCGAGTTGTGATTTTGCGAGAGCAAAACGTAATATTTATTATATCGCATTCGTTATGTTAATGTATTGTGGAAAATTCGTATTTGTTATAAAACAAATATATATATAGAATTATATGTGAATTAACATATTTTACAATGTTATTTATATTGCAATCTCACATTACAATTGCGTGTATTATATCGTAAAACTTTTGTATTTTAAATAAATGACTCGCTCAAACGAGAGAAGAGAGATACATATTTTTTAGCATATTTTATTTTTTCCTCTTCAGCAGCAAAGAAACGTATGTTCTGAAAAAACCATCGATGATCGATTCCGAGCAGGTACGAAGCTCCTGAATCCGGAGTAAACCCCGCACAACAGCTCGCTGTTGCATAAAAAATAGCTTTGCACTGGCGGGCGTAATCTCGTGTGAAACGCGACACACAGGTAGATTGCAAGGCGATCGACACGTGCGCGGGAGCGTCTGATAAAAAAAAATCCTCCTTTTCTGTTTTTTTTTCCCACCCTCTGGAACGTGTCGAGGACACGTTCGTTTTACGAGGTAACGCGAAAAATATCGTCGTCTCCGCGGTGATTTCTTTGACCGGTCGTCCCCACAATTCCGACGAGGTCCGCGAAATTTTTCATAGCAATGAATTTTTTCGTTCTTTCTTTCTTTCTTCTCGTTTCCTGACACAGATTATCGATCGCTCGCGCACCTACTGTAGAATCCCATGCAAAAATCGACACATCGGAGAATGAGCGGCAAGCGCGAGAAATCTCCAAAAAGTAGGATCGAAAGTGGAGATAAATCCTTTCCCGTGTTTTTCTTAATCCGCCAATGGCGGATCGTCGGTTTCGCGCGAAAATTGTGCCTCTGTCAACGCGCAACATCGATCGCGCACACGATAGCGCCGGAGAGTTTAGTTGGAAAACTAGCTTACGCCAGAGAGGCTGTTCGGACTTTTACATGGTTTTGAAACATGTCTGGCACTGTTCGGCCATAAGAATAAAAAGAATCAAGCGGCAATCATTTTGAACAGTAAAAAAAAAATAAATAAAATAAAAATAAAAATAAAATGCAAGTTTAAATTGAAGTTTTGCAATTTAATAATTATTAAAAAAAAAGTGTGCCGATAAAATTCGTCCAAAAAATGTTTAACACAATTGTGAGGTACTCGATAAAAACCGAGCAAAAAAAAAATACATGTACACTACTCCATATTTAATCAAAAATACAAAATTCTTGTATTTCGTTTTTCCTCTGAAAATATCTTTTTTTTTTCGGTATTTTCCTTTGAAAATATCTCGTTCTTGAGAGTCGAGACAATAAGTTTAAAAGAAACACAACCGAAACAAACAGCTTCGTGGATAAATAACGGCCGATTTTAGTTCGTAAACAGGATGTCCTTTAAAAACCCTTTCTTTCATGATTCCAGATAGAAATCAATGGCATCAGTTGGAAATGAAGTTACTATTCATAACAGCGATAAGTAGATCGGTCATCAGTCTAATCCATCGACTGCGTGTCACATTTCCGTTCGTGACAACGAGAACGATTAACCTAAATTATTAACGACATAAGGGCGGCGCGTGTACTCGACAATTCGTTTCTTACAGAAAGTACAAGGGCGAGATGACCGTCTCTCAATGAAAGTTTGAAAAGCTCGCAGCACTTAGAGAACTATACACACGCACACACATGTATTCTTCGCGCTCCAGCTAGTTTCCACCACGTGGCCACCACTACCGCGCCAACACCTACGCTAGAAGCTAATCCCCATAGGAAGTGCGGAGGAAGGACTTTAGTACACACGTGCCTCGTGGAGCACTTGAAACGATCTTGTGCTCTTAGCGTGTACTACAACGAGACGTTCTACGCGCCGAGAAAAAATGCGATAACCATAACCGCCTGGTTAAAATCTTATTGTTACACGTATATGTATACACGGAGGCCGTAACGTGCGCAAGAGCCGTTTCAAGACGTTACTCACGTTACGTTAGTTCAGCGTTTATGACGCGGCGGTTTTAAGACTCGCGCATGAAAAACTTAGTACGAAAGAGTGCGTCTCCCGAGATATCTAACATTTACGCGAAAATTAAAGGGACACGTAAGTGAATTCCGAGTACAACACGGTTCGAATTTAATAAATTGTCCGCAAAAAAAAAACGGAGGACCCACGCGCATGAGTCGAGGCGTAAATTGCTACGTCCTGTTCTGAGATATCGCCGCGCGCACACACCGCGTGTAGCTTAATTTGCGACATAATAACGTCGCGGTGTAATAATAATAATTACGACTTGTTTGCAATCAGCGTTTTTTTTTGTCGCGCGAGGCGGAACGTTCGAAACACGCCTACGCCAGATTCGAAGCCCTTTATTCAAAGCGTTCGGATCCAGATCAAACGAGCTCCACCGACGTGTACCGCGCGCGCGAGCCGACACCGCGATATATTACGCCATTATGCGCCGACCGTGTCCGTATGATCGCGCGCGAGCAAGACATTATACAACGGCGCTTGTAATTGCTAATGAACCGATTTCCAATGCGATTCCTCAAGTTGTAGGCGCGGGTGAAATTGATCAGGCGAAGACAAATGACCGCGTGAGTGCCGCCATTTGTCAAGAACGTAAGTGGAATGAACGCAATTGACCCGAGATTCCCGATTCTCTCTCTCTCTCTCTCTCTCTCTCGTATCTCGTATTTTCACTTAGAGACATATCGACGAGTGCCGCGCATATTTAATAGGAAACGTCTGACACCCATCGACTTGTCAATAATATCAAAATTGTGTACCGCGGTATTCCGCGAGCTACCTACAAACGTAATTATTGGAATAAATTTGCATGACTAGAATCGGGGTCGGGGCTCCATCTCTCTCTCAATAGGGTTTATTCCATCGGCGGGCCAATCACGGTACACGCTTCCAATGGAAATACGTTCTAATTGCTACAACAGGATGGACCCAGCTGTCACGAAGTTTATAAACTTTCCGCGTCCGCGCAGCGCGTATTAATTTCCATCGAGCATTTTCAATTATTCCGCTCTCGCCCGAAGAGATTCGCGTGATGACCAAGGCAATCAAGGAAGATGTCGCAAAATATAAATACGGTTCTTGCATCGTCCGAAACGCGATACAAAATTCGAACTGATTATATATTGCCTATATATTCCGTTTTAGACAGAAATGTAAATCATCTTACGAGACAATGTAAATCATTTTATGAGTCACGCTCTCCTCCTCTTCGATTTACTTTCGCACTTGTCTCGCTCCACAAGACGGCGCGATTTTCCGTTCGTGCAAAAGGGAGTCGCGCCGAGTAGAGGCACTCCTCTGAGAGTGAAACGACGGAATGGAACGCGAAAAACAGAATGAAGATGTAGAGCCTCGTGAATCGCTTCGCCGTGACCCCGAGTACGCTGGAGGGATTAATCCTCGCCGGATGATCACACACGGCGAGGCCCAACAACGAGGCGCTTCGATCCGTGGACCGCTCGGAACTGGTTTCCGAAATGATCCTCGACTCGACTCACACACACGCACACGGACGAACGGCGACGAGACAAACATCGTCGCTCGCGTCGTCTCTCGCCGCGCGCGATAAGCAAGCGTTCCGCCTCGAGCCCGCCGAATCGGTACGTGACTCGCGTCCATCACGCGCCATAATTTCGCGGATAAGAGGCGCCGAATAAATCCGGCTTAGGACGAAAACGACGTCACGTTACGACAGAAATCGACCCCCGCCGGTAACGGGTGTGTTGATGCCGTAACGGAATACCGGCTGATTCTCGTGCCCCGAAATACACGTCGCAACTTTATTACACACAAGTATCGCAATAATTTGAACTTGTTTTTCTTTAAGTCAAAGAATAATTAAAAAATGATGAAGTAAAAAATTAAAAAAATAACATTGTTTTTTGAAGAACAGTGGTTTGAGGGTTAAATAAACGTTATTTTTCGTTATTTTTCCGATTGAAAAATCGTTCTCTGCGAAATTTTACAATTCTAACTTTTTGTTCTACGATGAGTCCCGTGTGCGCATAAAGAATACCTATTCAATTTTGGTCGATAAGTACAACGCAAAGTTGCAGATCAAATACGTAGCCGAATATCGGCGTAACGTTGTTATAGTTCGGAAAAAAAAAAACAAAAAAAAAACAAAAAAAAGCCGCAAAACTGGAAAAAAATTGCGATAGCGCAAACTCTCGCAGTTCGTTCGCGAAGAACAATGTATTATTCAGATTTGAGAGCGCGCGCTCATCGAAAATCGCTGTTTTCCTTTTTGCGACTTTTGCTAGAATAATTGCGCGCTCGTATAATTTACACCGGAATCAGTGTCTTTGAAATTTATGCGCAAAGGTGCAAGCGAGCGGAGGCGGCGACGACGGTAGAGGTGGCGACGGCCGCTCACGATCGCCTTGAAAATGCATGCGAGGGCGTCCTCGCCGCTTGTACGCCAAGGGGAAAAAGTGCATCCGAACACGAAACCCGCGACTGACTTTTCGAAGTTTTCTGCGCGCGTAGCTCTCGAAGGGCTTACCCGACGTACGGGCCGAACGACGAGCCACGCGACGTACCTTTCAAGGTGAGCGGGATTCGTCTTCCGAAAAAAAACGTCGAATGGACCGGTGGAGGTCTCTCATTTTCTCTCTCTCTCTCTCATTCGGTTCGTGTGCTTCAAGTAGCACGAACATCGACGCGTACGAAGTTTTTATCACGCGAAGCGTAAGATTTTGTATCGCGTAATAAGTCACTTTGCAAAGGAATAAAAAAAGAGGATGGGCAACTCCTTGAATGAACGGGAACAGAAAAATTGATTTCACGCCGCGATTATCGCGAGCGCGTAATTTTTTAACTTAAATTGTTACGCTTCGTATAAATTCATATTTCATTCGTATATATATATATGTACATACTCTCTCGGCGCTCCCCTGATTTAATTTTTGCTAAAAATGCAAGTCGTAAAGTGTGATTCAACGTTTTGATTGCATTGTTAATGCGACAGCTCTTATCTTAACGCTCGAGATCGCTCGTCCGGTAAAAAAAAAAGAAGAAAAAAAAGTTCTTTGAGAGTCTACAACGAAGTCTTTCACGGTGTAGGAATTGTGAATTGTGATATGTTAAAATGATATGTGAACAGGAAGAAGGGGAGATACCTGCCTCCGTTTCGTTATGTACATTAAAAGCATATAGAACAATGAGAAAACATGTATACATAAATACATGATGTACATGACGTGCATCTAGTTACAAGCAAAAATAATTATTATTAATTAATGTAATTTTCTAATGTATCTCAATGTGTGTATATTTATATAATGTAATTGTAATATTGTTGTGCATAAATTATATGTAACATCAATGTGATGAAAGAGAATACGATGTTTTTTTTTCAAAGAATTCGTAACGGCTTAATAAGAAAAATGCGAAATAATTTTTACGGTTACCATAAGAAATAGGCGAAAAAATCAATTATACAAGAAAAGGCGAGAGCGGATCGTAAATACCCGAACGATTATCTCCCCGGCGTCATAGTCAGAAAAAAACAGCCGAAGAAAAAGCAAGTAGAAGAAGAAAGATCGAAGCGACTTTCAAGTTGTTCAGAAGATTCGCAACCGGACCTACTACCAGATCCGACGCGAACAACCCGGTCGTAGAGCGCGAACTGGTCAAACGACATTTTCCACGTTGCAAGGTGCCTGCAATTTCTACCGGAGAGATGCATCCCGCCGATGCCTTGGCGGCAAACTCAAACTGCGATCGACTTGCTCAAAACTTCGATGTGCCGTAGCGCGCGCGTAGCTAAGTTCTCTCACAGAAGCCGAGAGAGGAGATGTTCGAAGAGAGAGAGAGAGAAAGAGAAACTTGAAGAGAAACGGCAGTGTCGAAGGATAGAGATAGGTTGAGGTGAGATAGGAGCGACGAAGGAGACGACGAGAGAGCAGAGAAGGAAGAGGCCGAGTTGGAGGTGTGGAAGAAGAGCGGGAGGAGAAAGAGGAGTACGAGAGAAACACGCTGAGAAGGTGAGAGGCGAGGGAGGAGGATTCGAGGAGGCGGCCTTGAGAACACGGACCACGGCGAGACCAGCGGAGGCAAAGGCGCGAGAGGAAGAAGGGAAACAGAAGAGAAGACAGAGAAAGAAACGGTAGAGAGAAAAAGAAACGGTACGAGAGAACGAGAGAGAGACAGAGAATCAGAGATGGGAGAGACCGGTGAGAGAGACGAGCAAGACTCCAACGCGAACGAACTGCTTCACTGGCAAATCATTCGCGGTTCTCATCTCGCGCGCCGAGATTCTTTTCGACATCGAGCGCGCGGCGTGTAGTGTGGAAGGGAGACGGGAGAAATATCTTCGAGTCATCGTCGAGGTCCCGACGAGTCATCGGACTTCGGAGCGTCCCGCAATGTATTCCCGCGGAATTCTCTCTCTCTCTTTTCCTTTCTTCTTCTCGAGAATACCGCGAAAAGGTGGGATCGAATAATGGAGGAGGACCGTGTGACGAACAACACGCTCGGACACTCCGTCGATCTGGACGTGCCAGCGGATTCTTGACATTTTAAAATCTCGCGCATACATACACCGACGCGATGTGTTGCGCGGGACGGGACCAGAAGATTACGCAATCGCGATGATGCAAGAATGGCGACACAGCGAAACGCGCATCGATGCAACCGTCGACGTAGTACGTTCTGCCGTGTGACGTGAAGTGCCGTACGGAGCGCTGATATTATATCTCATTTCTTTCGTGTTATACAACAAAATCTTGGTCGTACCGCCGAATACAAATGCGCTCGAAGAGACAAAAAGAGAAAAGAAGACGACGGGATTATAAATTTGTACAAATATCAAAAGAGATATGTGATATTCAGCGGTCAGTCTCGTCGAGGATAAATTTAACTCCATATCTTGACCGGTCTTTTGTCTCTTTGTAACTATACTAGAACTATAAAACTACAGAAAGAAATGAGAAGTAGACACGAGTCTCTTTCTCTCCGTCCTCTCTCTCTCTCTCTCTCTCTCTCCCTCTCCTCTCTGTTTCTCTTTCTCAGAGCCAAACGACGACGTCGGCGAAACCGGTTCTTTCTGTCATAAATGTTAAAAGATGCTCTCGTTCGACTTTGCGCTCGCGCTTCGTGCATTGACTTGGCGCGTGCTTTGCAATGAGAACCGCTGCGGAACGTTAGCAGAGCGCGCGCTCTCGACGGCGCAGGTAGGTCGCTTGAACCTACGGCTCTCTATGGAATATACAGACAACTTGGCGAGATTCGCGAGGTCGCGTGCGCTGCATTCGGACGGGCAGCGCTAAATCTCATTATTTATAGCCCGCTATTTGATTTGCCGATCGGTCGTTATTTCCGCGCGACGACACCCGTTACATTCACATAACTCGACGCCTGATTGAAGGTGCCTTCAATGTCTGATAGACCAATAAATCTCGAAAATAATTCGCAAAATAAAATTCTCTCTTCACCAGAGAAAAAAAACCATCTTTCTAGTCTTTTTTTCTGATTACGTGTATGTAAAATTTAAACTTTTTTTTTCTCTAATGTGATACGAGAATAGCGAATATACCTAACTTCTTCGGAGAGAAACGCTATCGACCGTCTGATGCCGATGACAAAATCGGACGCGCGCAAGTACTTATTTATGACGGCCGTCAAAAGTAAATAACCGCGTGTATAAAAATAAGCCGTCCGAATTGTCGAGGTCGTGACAGTGTCCGTCGTAAAACAGTCACGGGCTCATTTGTCGCTTCTTCCCGACGACGAGGAGGTGACGATGTTAATCGCGCGAGCCGGAGACAGGTCGTTAGGCGCATTCGCGCTGCCGGGATCTGGATAAACGCCGCGTTGCCCGTAGTAGAAACGCTGAATGAACGAGCGAATGAATAAACGGACGCTTTGTCGTCGTAAACGTTTTCGAGTGGGCTAACGAAGCCTCGTGTCACCTACGAACGCAAATGCCGCGCGCGAATTTTATAAATAAACGACGCGCGCGCACGTCGCAAGATTGTCGTTGTCGTTGTCACGCTCGCCGTTAAGAGCATGACAAAAGAGCGGCTGTCACAACGAGTTAATCAATGTTTCGGTTTTGGCCGGATTGTCGAATCCTGTTTTCGCAACGCGCGCCGCATACAAATTCCACAAGTCGCATCCAAAAGTTATATTTTGAGCAATTCATTCTTCGGGTTTTATTTATTATGCGCGCCTGTGCATTTCGTGTCGAATCGTGTCAAATGAAGACAAATGACTTCGTGTTTTCTACACGGCGGCGTCTCGCGTTCTCAGCTCCAAATGAACAAGAGACTATTATTCTAGATATAATGAATTTAAATTGAAACGACGCAGCACACCCACATATACATACACACACATAAAGGAAGAGAGAAAGAGAAAGAGAAATAGCATGACGAAGACGACGACGACGACAGCGATGAACTGATGACGCGGGGGTGTCGGTCGTCGAAAAATAATCAAGCGAACAATATCGGGCGTATCGTTACGCGTCATCGGGCACGTCCGTGAGATCCTAACAAGCGTCCTATACGCGTCGGTTCAGGCCGCGATCGTATCAGGCTCGAGGAGAGGTCTCTCTTCAACGTCGGCGACACCCGATAGCGGATTCGTGAGCGACCGGAGATAAGGGATGTTTACACTGTGACGTACGTCCGAGAAATGCAGGCCTACGTATGAACACGCGCGCCGCCGCTGCAGCGCTGATTCGTGAGAGGGATCTTCTTTAAGTGGGTGTAATCGAGGAACCTCTCTCGAAGGCAACCTGACCCATAAAACTTAACGGGTCCGACGTACGTGCGGTGCGAATCGACTATCGAGTATCGGAGTATCCAGATAAGGGAGTAAATGAGCGGCTCGGGTAAATCAAGGGAATCTCGTAACGCCATTGATCCGGGAGAAGAGGATGCTATCGTCGCTTCCTCGGCGCATCCCTACTCACACGCAAAGCGATTATGCACGTTGAAATCATAATCGCCTCGGCCCTTCCGACTCGTCAGGATCCCGGATCGAAGGGGATTCGCGCCGAGAATCCGATCGCCGATCCAGACCGGAGTGTTATCAGACCGCGAGATTGCATCCGCGTATTAATTTTTTTTTTTTTTTTTTTTCGTTTGAAGTATCTCGACTTGCGAGTTAAAAATAAATTACAACCCGTCAATTTCGAAGAGTCGTGAAAAATTTACGCGATTATAAAATCGATTACAAAACGCCATTACGAATAGCGTTTTATTTTTGGAAGCGGGTTTCAAAGCGTTTTCGCATATCAGCAGCATATTTTTAATTTACGCGACACGCGATACACATACGCTTAAAGAAATATAACTCGTCGCGGCGGCAGCGTCGTGGCCACGAAATTTTGGAACGTGGAACCCTGAGCGCGCTCTGAGTAAATTAAAACAAATTATTCAGCGAAGCCTAATTTACATTCGGTGTGTGCTGTTACACCGAGAATTCTAATTAAAATAAACACAGTCCCCGTTCTCGTGAAATTCGGGCACGAGGAGACGAACGCGATCCTGAGAGAAGAAAAGCTCGACAATCTGGAGAGACGTTTGCCAAATTACACCTGTCCCGAGAGACACCTGCATCGATGTTTCTAGATAAACCGTGACTCGGGGAGGTCTTTCTCCTCTTTATTGATGTCGCCATTGTTGTGCACGCGCGCTCGCTCGCGCCTCTCTCATCTATTTTCCTTTCAATAATTCCCAAACGCCGATCTCGATCAACGTTCGGTGTTTCAACCACCGACCTGGATCAGCCGATTCTGAATATCAATTTGTTTCGTCAAAACAAGTATCCGATAATAAATCGTCAAATTGTTCTCTTCTCGTGTCTTTAAATTTTATTACGTTAATATACGAAGAAAATTTCTATTATATATATATATGTGCCTTAATTGTAATTGGCAACCCAATTATGACCTCGAACGTGTCAGACGGACAAAGACGGGTTGTTTATTAAAGAAATTAGCGTCGATGTAACCGATACGAATCGCTGATTGCATGGAAATCAGTCTCGACCGAGCGAGGAGGAAACATTGAACGCACGCGCGGCCGCGCAACGTAGCAACAAAATCATTTCATCGCGGCTCGATAATTCTTTCGCCGCCCCGGCGACTTCCGGCGCGCGCGATCCATATGCATCATGCACGTGCATATGTACACGGCGCGCCTCCCCTTTTGCGAATGCTCGCCTTGAACCCGCCGGGCCGCGCCAAGAAGTTTCACGTGAAACTGGAACCGGCCGACGATACGGCCTGATACGCTCCTTGCGCACGGCTTTATGCACGACGACGACGAAAACGATCGGTGCATCTTCTCCTCGTTCGCGCTTTCCTGACACAGACCGAATTTCCTTCCTCTTTTTTTTTTTTTTCACGATTTCCACTCCGATACTCTCGATTGCCTCCAATAAAAAGGTTTAAGGAGTTTTTTATTTGCTTTATCGAATTTTCCGACAATAATAATAATTAAGTTTCAACTTGTTTTTATTTTATTATTATTTTTTTTTTTTTTTGTATAAAATGCGAACTTGTTTGAGTCACCTAATTATTCGACTTCTTACCGTCGCAAAAATAAAACGCGATCGCGGACAGTTCCCGGATAATCTCGCTGATTCGTACGTGCGCTGGTTACATCGCGCGGCTTACTTTATACACCCTGTAACTAACGAGAAACACGGTACGTGCCGCACGCTAATCCCGCTCTAGTCGCGAGAGCGCCAGCGGAAAGCCGCTGGAACGACAGCTCGCGGTGTCTCGCGTGAAACGAGAAACGGCTGTGTTACAAAAACACAGAGGAGAATCGCCTTGCATCGAAGAGCACGGCTGTTATTATTGTACGCGCTTAATTGTACGGAGTGTTCTGGTAACTGAAGATAACCATTATTATCAAATTGCATAATCTCTGCGCGTATCTTGCGAGCAGCGAGTATTCGATAAAATTTGATGGGAAAATTTCCTCTCGTTTTGCAAAAGCTTGCAAATCTTTAAAACTAAGAATTTAAAAGCAAATTCAAGACACACTTAAGAAAAACCACGGAATAAGATGTGGTCGTTGAATTTTGACATCGAACGAACGATTAATTAAAGCTCGAATTAAATTTTCAACGCGCGAGAAAGTTCCAAAGTTCGCCGCAAACTTCGCGAAACATCTCGGTAAAAGCTTCGAAAAGGTCGCACAAAGAAAATCGACGTTTCGAGACCCTCGAAGTGAGGCAAGGTGCCGATTCGCTTTTGTTGTTGAGGCGATCAAGGTCCTTCTTATCCTACCGAGAGGCCTGCGATAAGATAAGGCCAACGACGGCGCTCGTACTTCCGATCGTGCTTTAAACGCTTCGCTAGCGCTTCGGCATTTCTCGTCGTGTGTTTTACGTTATAGCCGCAAAATTAATTTTTATTCCACGCACACCGCGGCCTCGACGCGGGTTGTCTTTTCGCCGACTTTTTTATCGCGCCGCAAATCTGATGCGTGATAACGATTTTTTTATTTTTATTTTAGTGAAGCATTTTAATGCGAGATTTAACGCTTTCACGATCGATTCGTGCGTTAAAACCCGTTTGTCACCTTCGCCGTCCTGTAATATGTTTGCACACGTGCTCGAAACGTTTTGCAACGATTACAAATTTCGAATCACCGGTCAGGCTGTCACGTGATGATGCGTCATCGCGATAACGTCACGCATCTTTCTTTTTCGAACGATTATGAAACAGCATCAGTTGCACGCGTGCACGCATAATCCTCGGTACGTTGCAGTCGGTGCAAATATTTGAATGATATAACGCACGGAATAGGATATACATATATATGTGTATGTACTAGCAGTGAGTTCGAGAACAAGAACGTCGAAGTTACGTCTCATGCAGATTACCGAAGCTGTTCTTCTCGCTACCGAGGACGGCAAACAAGAACTCATCTTTATGCAGGAAATGGAATTATTCAGTTATATATATATGTGTATATATAATATGTATATATATGTGTATATATAATATGTGTATATATATATATGTTATATATATATAACTGAATAATTCCATGTATATGTATATGTATATATATTTTCAAGAGTTTATATAACACACCGGCGCCGGACTTATGATTATTTTCTATTGCATAAATCCTCAGACATTTTAATCGCGAACGTGTCGCGCACGTAAAGTTTAATTCCTCCGGGAATTGTATAATTTACTTTAATAACACGGAAAAAAATATCAGCAATTCAAAGTTAATTCGAAAAAGGAATCAGATGTCCGAGGAAAAAGTACGCTGCGATATATTAAACGCTGCAGTATTTCCCTCGGTACTGATGTAGCAATGGATTTTCCCTTTCCCCAAGTTTCAGAAGTTACACTTACTCGCTAAGAAGCTCAGTCAAGTGTCGCAAACTAGTCAAAGCAACGACACATAAACGCGGCCTTTCTTATCTGTCGACACGCGTAACATATCGCGACTTGTGATCTTGCGCGAAGATGATATTAACTGAAGCTTACTTCGCGCGAAACAAGTTTGAAAATTTCTTCGGACAACCGAAAACACATCGTAATCGCGTGCCGTGCACCGTTCTAATATCTAACGTCAAATTTTCTGTTAAGCCGCAAATATTTCCAAACAAACGCGAAAACTTTAACACGCAAAAGGTCCACAATTGTATTCAGAATTTTATTTTCAGCCTGAGATGTATAAACTGCTCTGACGGTCAACACACAAATCAAATGCATTAATATTTATTGAATTTGTCTTGAACGCATGACAACAGTTGTAAGCGGCGACTGACGGAGTCCGAATTTTTCGCGAATGTTTTTGAGCGGCAATGGCGAGGTAAAAAAAGAAAAACTTTTACCGCAACTTCGCGAGCAAAGTAGCATCGTCATTCGTACGAATGTAGCAGGGTGGAACGTTTATGTTAATGAGCCTGTACGATTACCGCCGGGGACTGCGAGCAGAGAGATGATGTAGAGGCGATAGAGACGTTCAGACCGGATACGAAGAAGGCTGAAGAGGAGAAATACCGGATAATCGTCATCGTATACACGTACGTACCGAGACTATATATATATACATATATATGTCGATGTTTCTTAACCCTTGAAGACTTTTCCTCGCAAAGCAAAGAAGGAAGTCGCGCGTACGAACGGACATGCACACCTGCGCCAGGAGCACTTCCCACCTGCGAGGCACCTGAGAGACACCGATATCGCAACCAAGACGACAACTTTCGACGCACCTGACCCGAGCACCCGCCGCGCGCCGTCAATAAATTTATTCCCTTCTATTTCGAATCGTGATTTTTCAAATAATAAAATTTCATCCGGCATTCTTGTCACGTTGGATTTTTGCGAGAAATGAGTGGAATTTTTTTCATATGTATTATTTTATATATATATATATCGTATATTTTATTGCGCAAAATTATATTGTGTTAAATTATCGAATACTTGGCAAACGTAGAAGTTCTATTCGAGATCGGAGTTCTATTTTTAACAATTATGTTACAATATATTATTCTACACATCTGGCCTTGGCAAGATGGCAAATAACGACACAGCGTCGCTCGAAATCTTTCCATATTTTTTTTTTCTGCGAGCTAAATTGTACATATTATTCTCAAGTAGGAACGAGCGAGTTACACACCGCGATTCAATTGTGAAACAGTGATCAGGAAGATCCTGGTCAAGGTACGATAACGGATTCTCGAGGTATACTGTTACTACGCCTGAGAGAACGTACTAGTGAGCGACTACCGAACGATTGGCACGGAACGAAGTATCGGGTCGCGTAAAACAATTGTCTAAAAATATATTGGCGGCGGAAAGAAAAACCTCCCGTGGGTCTCCGTGATCGTCTCACGGAATAATCTCAAACTAATCGAAGACGAGCTGTAAATAATCTCAATTTTGTTCACCGCACATAATTTTTCTGTCTCTTACTTGTTTTCCAACCCGTTTTCTTTCCGTTCGTTAAAAACAAATATCAAATATTTTTCCCCAAAGCACTAAATTAAACTACAAAATCTCTTATTTAAAAAATAAAACTCTCTACTGATAAAAATCTCTAGACACAGAAGAACTCGTTTAATCATTGTGCCAAGATTTTGAAAAACGCCCAATGCACACGTATCAATTTCACAGCAAATCATTGGTAGTATTAATGTTAACTGCAACTAATTGTGCATTGCTTCATTTTTTATCTCGTAATTTGTAGCAATTTAACTCTTATTGTAATTGTACATACAAATTACAGAAGAAGATCGCGAGTTTGTATCATAATTAGCTTTAAAAAAGGCAACACACACGTGTACACACACGGGAAAATATACGAGAACAATTATCACATAAATTTCAACATTAACTCTTTATCAGTCATCACTCTATCAATAATATCACCTGCATATTGCAACATTATTTGCTCATTTAGTATTCACGCCCGAGGCAAGGATAATGTGCAAAAACGTCTAACACGTGGCGACTAAATCGCTGATTAAAGAAATATATTCGATATAAAAACGGAGCATACGTCGGGATTATATCGACGATACGATGCAGAGAGTAGTAAGACGAGGTGCATAAATGGCGGCAAGAGCTAAGCTTCGCGGGAGATTTCTTCGCGGCCACGCGATACAGTTTTTCGTAAAAGCTCGCGTGACTGCCCCGCATCAACTCTCTTCTTCTTTTTCTCCTACCTACCCTTCTTCGCGCGCAAACTCGAGAGAAAAAGTTTACATACCCCTTCACACAAAGTTCTTTCCGACCCGCGAGACGCACGTGCGAGGGTTCTTTCGCGTGACGGCGAACTGTTACGGCCGATATAACGAAAGATTACTTATTTTTATTATTGTACAGAACGTTTCAGAAATTTTACACGAAATATAAAAATAAAAAAACTTTGGCTGTCGCAAGATACAACAGCGAACATCGCGTAATTCAATTCTAATTTTTCTAAAAAGCGCACAAGGGAAAAAGTAAACACCGTGTGCGATTTTTTTGATAAATCTTGTACAATTTAATCATCTTTCAGAACAATCTTTGGAATTATTTCGAAATGCGACGTACAGAGTTTTCTCTGAGTACACGTGTGTTGCTAGTTGTCTCGTAAAATTACCTGAAATAATGTGATCCGAAGGGCGAGCAGAAGAACGGATCATTGTGCATATGCGGCTGTCCAGGTACTCCTGGTCCCTGAGGATGCGCGTGTGGACCCATCGGACCGCTGGGTCCGGGCCCGCACATACCGGGCGCGCCTTGAGGCTGCATACCGGCCGGTCCCATCATGCCGGCCGGACCCATCGGATGGGGCGCTGCAGGATGATGCGGCGAGCTGACCATGTGAGGTCCAGGATGATGGGGATGGGGCGAAGGTCCGTTACCCCCCATATGGTGGGGTGTGTGAGGTGAACCGCTCATCATACCATGTGGAGGCATTGGATGGGGACTTGGTGAAGCTCCGTTCAGATGAGGCGCGGCGTTGACGCCGCCATGCGGAGTCGGTGGGCCACCGTGCGTCGGCGTCGTTGCGGGCTGCGGCGGCGGCAAACTAGGGGGCCCGCCTGGGCCCGTACCTGCGAGCGGCGGTAGCGGGCCGTTCGCCATATTGTTAAGCTGCGTGAGCGATGCCGCCGCCGACGCCATCGCCTGTAAGGGATTCGTGGCGCCGCTCGCCGTGTTGATACCTAGAGCGCTGTTGCCGAGATGATGATTGCTGTTGACAGCGTTGTTGGGGTTGCCACCCCCGAGCGCGTTGGTATTGTTCGTGTTGTTGTGATTAATGTTGTTGACCGGATTGTTGTTACTATTAGTGACGACGCCGCCGCCGAGGGATTGCAGGGACGGCGGCAGCGGTGGCGAGCCGGCGGGGGGCGCTGCCGGGCCCCCGAGGCACCGGCCCGACGAACCGGGGGCGGTTACGCTGCTGGGCGCTACCGGCACACCGGCGTGGAGTGGGATTCCACCTGGAGGGCGCTGTGCCACGCTCACGGCCGGCATCACTCCCCCCTCCACAACGCTCTTCACCCTCTCCTCGAACTCCCGCCGGGATTTGGACTAGAGTACGAAGCGCGTTCCTTCTTGCTTCTGTCTCTTTTTCTCTTGCTGTCTCACTTCCTCTTTTCTTTCTTTCTTTTTTTCTGCCCTGCTTTCGATAAGTCGTATCGGAAAACAATATCTCTTGTTCTCTCTTTTTGCGCGTTTCTTCTTCTTTCAGGCTCGGGACAACGAAGTTTGAGAAGCGCGGAATATGTCTCGGCTGACACACGCGCGAAGTACAACAAACCGTATATCTCAGTTAAAAACGATCACTCTAAACTGAAATTTCCACTTTCCAAAATATCTCGCTTAACTTTTCTGTCACGATTATCGCGCGAACGGACGTTATGTTTCACTGCACTTTATAGGAACAATACGTATCCTTGGGCGTAAACGAGGAGAAACCACGTGTTACTCCAACACGCACAACGGACGGAAGGAATCGTGGCGGACGCGTTTTCAACTATTTCCTTCTTTCTTTTTTTTTTTATCGCACGTGTTACGCGATCACCTTCACTATCCGGAAGTTGGATGTGCGCAGGAACTTCCTTGCAGTTCACACGGAAAAAACTATTTTACACGTATTATTCCCTACACGTAAAGAAACAGCCACCTGTTCGCGTTTCTTTCACGACAGTTGTCAAACGCTTCTCCGAGAGAATCTTTTCAACTCCGCGCGCGTGCTATTCGCACAGACTCGTCGAGTCGGTCAACTCTCAATCCCGCAATTTGTGTTTTACACTTCTACCTTACGCGAGTACGCGCGCGCGCGCGCGCCTCCGTTCTGTTTATACAAAACCTGAATATAGCAGCGGGTACACTCCGATCGCGTGTTCACTCCGACGCGTGATTACGACATGCTCGGCACGCAATCACCCGGCACAAAAAGAGGGGGAGGCGAGTTAATGCTACTGGCCAACGACGACGTCGCGTCCGCTGCGGCACGTGGCCGTCACGTCGTGGTTGGCGTCGCGGCGCGCAGCACCTACGTCGCGTATCAGCAATTTTCGCCGCGAGCAGCCGGCCATTCTCGAAGAGATCTCACCCTTCCTATTCTTCCTCCTACATGCGGCACGCCGCTACCTACACTCCGCACTCGGCTGCTCTCACATCCCTTCTTGCTTACCCCCGGCGCACCTCCTCTCCTCTCAGTCGCCACTCGGCGAGCCGAAAACCAAGCCGGCGCAAGCACGCCACTGCTGCTGCTGCTGCTGCCCGACCGAGTGCGTGACGCGTCTCTGCATTCTCTCCTTCGAAAAGCGTGCAACGCGCGCGCGCGCGCGCGCACTTTGACAAAGATTCGAATTAACAAAACAAACAGACCAACTACGTCGGTGTCAAAATTTGACAGCCAACACACTTCGAAATATTTTTTTCGAAATATACACGCTGCTTTAAGTATGGATTTGTTCACTCCGATTTTTTTTGTTGTTGTTTACTACAGAACACCCGTGACGAATTCTCCTTAGCTTGAACTCCCGAGTGAATGAGAAACGTCACGCGCGCAAGCAGTAATACTTTTATACCGATCACTCAACACTTGTCTAAGCCGCGCGTTGCGGTTTTACTCACGAAAGACGCAGCACGATCAACACTTTCGGCGTAGCACTGTATATCCACATGATAGACGGACAAAAGAGGAACGAGAGAACGCGTCGCCGTTGCGTTGTGTCACAGACCGTTAACGAAACCAACGGCCGCGAATCGCACCCGATCGACAAACTACACTCCACGAAGGCGCTCGCGTTACTGAGGAGCAGCAGCAATGACGATAGTCGGCTCTCCTCGGCTACTCTCGAGGACGCTGCGCGACAAAGAGGGGGAACCGACGCGCGGCAGAGCAACCAAACGGAGTGGGAGAAGAAGATCAAGGGACCTACGGTGCGGCGCAGGGACGGACGCATGCGGAGGGAACCTCATGCATGACGCTTGCGAGAATGAAGACGGTGGAGGGGTGCCACGTGAGCGCCCGACGCCCGGCGTCTACGCAACGACGGACACGGTACGTATACCGTCCTAACCTCACATGTCATTCCCGGCAAACCCTTTCGTGGCAACCCTGTGGATTTCGAGAGCTCCTCGCACCGCGAAACTTCGCGGCGTATATATCTCGTTTACGAGCGCGAGTTCGATGTAACAGAAAAGTTCGCAGTGTGACAGATGTCACGTCTTTGTGGAGCAAAAAAATATCGAACAATTCGAATATGGATGATTGTGAGATGTATGTGTACGAGAAATGTTTTCATTGGATATTAAATGAAAAACTTTCCAACAATTATTTAATATCGTTCGGCAAATATTACGTCACTCTTCTCTTATCTAATCAGAGTTTATATAAAGGCGACTCTATCATTTCTTATCTATGGGGAAGTCTACGTGTGTGTTTTTGTTTTGCTTTTTATAATTGCTTTACATTTTCGATAGTCAGATTCCACCTAGACCGTAGATGTTTTGTGTCGCGAAATAGAATATATTTTCCAAGCACGCAGCGAGTTGTACACATATTTAACACGACCGTGTTTAGGAAACTCGAACGTACAATGCGCGGGATATATCCCGCGTAACGAGATCCGGAAATATCGGTGTCCGATTCCGTTTGGTAAATTATTGCTCGCGAAGGAGGAAACCGTATCTATACGGTCAAAGCCGGCGAGGATACGAAGTTTCACTTTCCGTGCGATTCGAATCGCCTCGATTCTCTTCCCTCTTCGCGCTTTCCGCCGCCGCCTCGTGAGGATTGATTCGAGGGTGTCCGCCAGGATCACCGTAGTCCGGAAATCCGATTCATCGTAATCGGGGTCAAGTTGAACGTATTTGTACGACGCGTGAGAAAGAAGAATGACCCTTCGTCGTCTTGACATGCACCTACGTGCCGAATTGACCAATCAATTTACCAGCGTAAACACGCGCGCAAACTATATTTGTTCAGCAATTCGTCAAACTCCGGATGTTTTATTTTGGTTACACTTTGAAAATGACGAAGTAAATTTGTAATTACTTTTAGTAAAATATTTGTCAAATAATTATAGAGAGATCCATCGAACGCAGAATCGCTAATTTTATGCAATAATACACACGCACACACACACACACACACACACACACACACACGCATACAAATATGGTTTTCATACTCAACGAAATACAAATTTGTCGAGAAAATCCAACGTGATTCACTGTGGAAAAGTCATGCTTTACAAGCGATATTTCTCCGATATAACGAAAATTTTCGCCGCTGCTGACAACCCCCGTGTCATTGACAAACCGGAAAGCCGTTCTCTTTCGAAAACACAAATCGATTTCCGCAGCCCGTCCACAAAATCTCGATTTCTTTCTCGTGTGTAGTTACCGCGAGAAAAGTTTCGAAAAGTTTTGCGCGAATAGATATACCGAACTCGTACGAGATATCATGCGTGCGTAATAGCGGAAAATAAACAAATAATTCAATACTTATGGTTCAATGGCTCTTTCTCGCGCGGGTTGAGTTATTTCGAGAGATTATGTGCGCGCACACACAGAGATTTTTAATTAATAAAAATTAATCAAAAAATGTGATCGCAAAAAATATCGCAGTAAAGAGTCCGAAGTTCGACAAATCGACGGGGAAAAAATGTGTTTCAATCGCCGAGAAAGTACGTACGTCTCACCTTTGACACCCACATTGCCGTTTTTTTCTGGATGCGAGAAAAAAAACTGTGGCAGATTACTAACTGGATTACTGGCGAACTAATTTCGGATTAAAAAGTAATCGACTCGTTATCGCCGGGTCGCCGTTCTCGCCGTTGCGAGAGTTCGGTTAAAGGAAAAGTCCGCAAAAAAATCGTCGTCCAGCGAATAGCAGATTAAAGTAAATGAAGAAAGATGGGAAAGATGGAAAAAATTGTAAAACTCTGCAAAAATTTGAATATATATAACTGGATGTGATTTTTGAGTGTATTTGTCACACGATTCTTTTTCGTCATCTGATGCAATTAGTGTAGCGCTTAAAAAGTGTTTTTTTTTTTATTACCGAGCAACGAGTAATGTATATATCGGTTCGATAAATATAATTTTTTATTAAACCATTTACTTAGTGTGTGATTGCGTATTTATATCCTATCTTTTCATTTTTATAAAAATATCTATCTGTAACTTATATATATATATAATATATTCCATAAAAATAGTCTGTTGGAAATAATTAGGATAAAAAAACTTAGATTCTATTCTTATGTGAAAGCGCGCGCACACTTGTGCGCGCACTACGTAAATATAAAGTTCGAGACAAGAGGAATCACTGTCTGATTATCGAGAATCCCTACGACGACGAGCATTTGCAGAGCGATGGGGAAATTCCAAGTCCTTATCATTTAACGGAAAATACGTAATCCTTTTGACCTTTACCTTTTCGGATTTCAACGAGAAAAGTTTGCTCATGAGTTCTCTGGGAAAAGAGAGAAAGACAGAAGACACGAGAAAAAGATAAGTGTCACCGATATATTTAACGTAAAATACATTTATTAATTCGTCCTCGCGCAAACCGTATCAGCGCCAAAAATAGAATCGCCTCGTACATCCAGACATAAAACGCGATCATCAGCGTTTTTTCTCCAGAATCACGCCGGCCTAGAACCCGTTACCATAATAACATTCTACTTTTCTCTCTCACTCTCTCTCGAAGCGGAGAGTTCATCGAACTCCCCGCGTGTTCTCCCGCTGATTTCCCTTCGTTCGCTACAAATCGCCTCGCAATCACCGACGGCAATTAGCGGTTCCCGTCTCGTCCTTTCGTAATAAATAAAAAAATAATCTCGACACGTCGCGGGGCTTTAACTCCACAAAGGGTGACTTCGACCCTAGTCCCGGGTCTTTCCCTGCCCCGCCCTAACATTTTGGAAGCCGCCGCGAGCGGGGCGACGCTCGTGGGATTCGAACGAAATTTTCTGGACGTGGGTGGGTGTTTCTGGTCCACACATCACGTATACAGCAGCCTTCTGGCTGACCTACACACACACACACACACTCTCTCTCTCTCTCTCTCTCTCTCTCTCAGTCTCGGGACTCGAAGAAAGAGTCTGACCTGAGGATAGAGTACCAAGAATTCTCCGAGACCATTAATCTGTTCCGTGTGACACCCGGGGTCCTCTTCCCCCTTCTCTTTTTCTCTCTCTCTTTCTCTCTTCCTTTTGTTCCCCTAGGCCCGTCGCACCCCCGCTGACGATCCCAAGAGTTTCGAAACAGGCAGGCATACCTACCTATTTAGGGCCTGGCTTGACCTGAGAAAACGATGGTCGTTCGATGTTTTCACGGACACGGTAAGTTTTCTACTACTCAACACCCCTTCTCTTCTCAATAATCAGCGATAATTTACTCAACAAACTTTGCGTCAACGACGACAAGTTGTCACAAGAATGTACGTACTTGTTGTCGACGACGCATCGTTGATTTCCGGCGGAATCCACCTGTTCCAGTCAAGAATCGCAAAAACGGGTCACGCCTCGGGCGAGAGAAGAAGCTTCTTTTTCCTGCGGGCAGCGGATCGACCTCGATGTGGATCTATATACCGAGGCATATAATTGATCACGGACAGCGAACGAACGAGGCGAGCGAGCGGGCGAGCGCCTGCGTAAGAGCGATGTGGTACTTCGTGCCTCTTTCACGCTGATTTGTGGTTTGCACCCTGCACGCAAGTTGGCCGAGCAAGCGGTGGGAGTCGATTATCTCTCCCTTCGCGCGCGGAACGAACCGCTCACGTATCACGTCTATACATGACGTACGGCGTGTATTTACCTTCGCGCTCCGCGGCGAGTTAATGCCTGACGGCTTCTTCGGGAGCTGCCGCGGATATTTATACGCGATTGAAAAAGAGTTCACACCGGTAATACGCTTGTAGGAAAATTCTGCGAAAAGAGTGTAGGTCTTAATTGATATAAAAACTGCAGGTCTTAAATATTTTAATGAATCGCTTTTGAAAGCAAAAGAACTAATAAAACTTTCTTAGATGATTCAATGCGACAGATTACTCACGAGATTATTTTCCAAATTTACATACGAAAAGCGACTTATCGTGCATTTTTTTCAAGAAATGTAAAAGTACCCGTACAAATCAGAAAATCGAGAATCATTTCTATTCGATACACCTTTCGGAAAAAAAATCTCCGGGGAGAATCGTGAGTTTCACTTCGAATCTATCAAAATTGCTTCAAGTCTCATTGGAGTTATCGAAGAGATAATCGCCTGAATCGCGAGTGAATCCTTACGCGACTCCAAAAAGTTTGTCATCGGCGCGCGGTTTCGGCGGCACCGACAAGTAGACCAGCGGGCGTCGCCAAAGAAGAAGGAACAATTAGAGGCCAAATAAAGACGAGGAGAGTCACAGTCGAGCGGGTTCGCAACGAGCGTGTGTGTGATTTCGGTCACGCCGTGCGCCTGTACGTTGACCTCCGCTCGAGAAAGAGAAAGAGAGAGAGAGAGAGAGATTCGGGGGAGAAGGAAGAGAAAAAGGAAGAACAGAGAAAGAAACAGAGAGTGAGAAGGAGAAAAGAAGAGAGATGTAGGAAAGAGGAGCGGAGGGGACCGAGAGAGGATAGCATTTACTCAGCGTTCGTTCCTTCTTCCTCCCGACCCGAGAAGAGCCCTTCGACTTGCCTCGATTCGAACTTGCTCGTTGCCACCACCGGGGAGACACACCGAGGAAAGGAGACGGAGCGCGGACACGTTCGAGAGAACGGGCGAGGAGACAGCGGGGAGAGCAAACGGAGGAAGACGGAGAATGATATTGCGAAAGAGCGCGATGAGGCTGAAGCGGAGCGGGATGCGGGGATCCGCGTCGAGGAGGCTGAGAACTCACTCTTCGAGAAACTGAGCAGTAACCGACGTACATACGCCTCTCTGCACAGGTAAAGAGAGAGAGAAAATGAGAGAAAGAAAGAGCGAGAGAGAACTTTCTCTCTCTCTTTCTCTCTTTCTCTCTCTCTCATTTGCCGTGTTCGATGATGTACACCCGTGAACAGCCGGAGAAACTTTGTTGCCGATGCTGGAAAAGCAGTCGTTTGGGTCCCGCGCATATCGCGCCGCGTCGCGCTTGAAAAATATTGTACCACGAGCAGTCAAGATTGTTTACGCGAAGACGAACTTCGTCGGGATCTCGGAGTGAAATGAAATTTAAGCCGAAAGAGCGCGCTCTCTGGAAAATGCGCGCGTACTTAGCAAGATTGCACGGCCATCGTGTCGCAAATACTAACGTTCGTTTTTATATTACGAGAACTACACACGACGACGAGAACGATCATCTTTGTGTGAGATCACATCATTGCTGCTCGTTCGCGGGACGAGAGTTTGCGATGGACGAGCTATTTATTTTTAAACTGAATGCTTATCATATTTGAGTGCTTAAAAAATACGTATTTTATTATTATTATTATTATTATTATTATTATTTTCGCTCGGTGCATTGTGAAATATGCGCCACTGCGCAATTCATTGGAAAAATAAACAAAATATAATGTTGCAAAATGTGATACTATGTTTTTTTAATTTAACAAACCAAACTATATGGTTAAAAAAAAATATATATCAAGAGGCACGGTAGTGCCTCGCGCCAAGTTCAGGCGCAACGAAGTGGCGCTCGAACTGCGCGAGCACACCGTGCCTATTA
>QVNW01000700.1:0-49940 GCA_014825475.1 Pseudomyrmex flavicornis | reverse complement strand
ATAATTTAATAACGCAATTGTGTCAAATGTAAAAACCGAACAATTAAATATTGAACGAAGTTATAACGTGTATAGTTTCGCTATGCGTTACAGCGTCCTTTCATCCGTCACAGGACAATATTTTTCTCGAAGTTGCAATCCGGAAATGTTGAAATTCTTCTTTAGAGATTGCGTCTACGTGATTATTTAGTTTTAAGTCTTTTCTTCTAGTTTTTGTACTATTGACGTTCCGTTACCAAAGATCAGCATCGAGAAATTCTACGAGAAATCTAAACGAAAATAAAGTGTGTCGGACGAGTGTGACACCGGAGCGCTGGAGTGAGAAAAAAAAAGCGCGATGCCGAGAAACAGAAAGTGACAATTAGGAGCAACCTTGACCGCGATAAAAGTTATAAACGATGAAGAAGTTTTGTGAATCAACCTTTTTTTATTGCGGCGACACGCGGTATTCTCGCAAAGTGGCGCGACTTACCGCACGAATTTAAGTAAAATCGTGGCAAAGTAAAATACAAAAGACAAAACGCAGCTTTAATCAATTGTTAACCAAAAATATAGTATCACATGAACAGAAAAGATAATTCTAATTTTTAATTTGCAATCAATTCTCTACAGAAAAAAATAAGTTTGCTATGGTCAGCGAGAAAAATTTGCTGAGTCTGTTGAATTTTTTGTTTCTCATCAACAAAAAACGTTTTGTTGGCAAAATAAAAAATTCAATAGCTTGGCAAATTTTTCTGACTGATCATGTAATCTTGCTACTCTAGCAAACTTCTTTTTTTTATCCGTGAATATAACTTTATATAAGTATGTCTATTACCTCTAGATCATCTGGATGGCGAATGCTGACGTGAGCTCTCGTGAAGAACCACATTCTATGAATTGGATAATATACTTTACCTATGTGACGATTAAGGTTCCAGAGTTCCTCTGAAAGATACACAACGTAGATGTACACACGGAAAAATTTACAAATGAAACATTAATAAAACGAATATTACAAGGTCTGTGTAATTGTTACCTTGTGAAATGAGAAATTGTTGAGTATTGCCAATAATCGGACGCGTTGGCAGTCCCGGTAGCTGGTTGATGAGTCGTCCGAATCTTCCATATTGAATAGAATAATAATACAACAATAGAAGAAATACGCCCAACAGCAACAGAGCTATGATCATTGTTCTTAGGCGACGTTAAATCTTTCTGCGAGGTAGTTAACGTGGCTCAACCAAGACTAATTTGTAGCACTCTTATATGTGGTTTACGTGCGCCTTCTCTTCTCAATTTTAAATGTAAGCAAAAATGACGCGGTATAGCTTGTAAAGAGGAATTATTGTCGTTAGCCTCACGATCTGGAAGAAAATCAAAATTACAGTAAATTTACACACAAATCTTTGCTTGAGCGAACATTGCATGTAATTACACGCGGAATACAAATGTACTTTAAATGTGTACATACAATATAGTACTTCGTTTGTGTTATATAACCGAAGTTTTCAATGCAACGTTAGACTCGAGTTTATTGTTCTTTATCTACATATTACATATGTATTTATACCATGCGATATATTTGTACTGATATGATTCTAATCACTTCACATTGTATCTTGATCAATTTTTCTGATAGCGCAATAATGTTTTACTAAAATTAAGACAAAAAATATATTGGACGTATTTAAAATGTCTAGAAGATTAAATCCTCAAACATTAAGATTTAAAGATGTCTGGTGTCACTTTAAAAACTAGGAGAAAAAACTTTTCATTATTTTTCTTGTATTTTATTAGAGATGTCTCGCGTAATCTTCAGATTTGTTGGTCAAGGCTGCATTCCGATAACACTATTACAGATCTACTTCACGTTACGTCTACTATAGATTTCTAATACTGATACAGTAAATATATTAGAACGCAGTTTATATAACTTTCCAATCGGAATAGTTACAATTTGTGTGTCAATTTTTCTTCTTTTTTTTTTAAAAAAAGAAAACGTTAAAAGTCGAAATTACATTTTGAGTGGGGAATCAATTTCTAAAAGTAATCTAATAACTAAAGTCCCAGTCCGTTGCTTCAAAAAGCTTATTAAGTTTTTTCATAGTTTGAATATAATGGAGAGGCATTACTGAACGGTTTGCCGGATTCTATGCATTGTAATTAAAACTCACATGTTTTTTTCAGATCTAAAAATACTTACATTTGCTCCGACAACGTGTGTATATATTGTCAAAATGTTAAAATAGAATGTGATGTTATCAAGTCAACAATGTCTCAGTTTTGACGACATCATTGACTTGATAACGATTAGATAGAGAACACAGTGAAGAGAACTTAAAATAAAGTTGAAACGTTTGACAGAAACACTTGAGTTTTAATTACAAATGCATAAAATCCTGCAAACCGTTCAGTAACGCATCTTCATTCTACTTCAATTTGATTTTCATCTTCTGAATCTGAGGTCAGTCTTTTTAAAATAATTTTTAAGTTCAACCTTAATTTTCAAGCATTAATTTTTTTTTACTATGAAATTACGCCTATTTTATCTGGCCGAAAACATCTCATAATTATTTTATCAAAAGAACTTTTAAGTATGCAATGTAAATTTTCAAAAACCTATCTAAATATAAATATTTGGACTTTGCACGTTCAGTAATAAATATATACATTTCTAATATTCGTGGATAGATATTTGGATTAAAATCGAAATACTATCGGCATTCATTGAATGTCGTGTGCTATCTGGATTAGTTATGATAACTTGTGACACTGACTTTATTGCTTTTTAAATATCAATCGAATAAACTTATACTATCTTCAATTCTCAATTTGGCAATACTTTACATTCTCGCATTTGTCGTCATAAGACCTGATCCGGTTGATAAATTTGTATTTGATAATTTATTATTGCGAAAGAAATTAATCGTCGTATCAAGTTTCTTTCGCAATAATAGATATCGCAGTTTTACATTGTGGTTCTCAAGTTTTAACGCTAACTGGCTTTTTCGCGTAAAATTAAATTATATAAATCAATTAGTAAAATATGTGAAATAAAAAATATAAGTTTCTTCAGTTTTTTTTCTGTTTTTTCAATGAATATGCAATAATTGTTTTTATAAAGATATAATTCAAGTCGTAAAAGATCACAATTTTTACTAAAAAAAGTTAACAGTTTTATTTAGTTTCAATGTACTTCTCTCTACTGTAAATATTATTTAAATATTACTTAAATAACAAATAAATATACTAGAAAGAGTAACCCAGCATAACATACATTAGACGTTATCTAATAAACATCTAATGAAGATTTGTATGGAATATTCCGTGTGTGAGAATACACGACTTACTTTAAACTTATCTTTATATGTTTAAAAGCGTGTATTTAAATATTAAAATATATCCTCGATTAATAGAACATTCGATTTAAAAACACTTTTCTTACGCACTTATTACATACCAACTAGACAAAAGCTAACTCATCTTAAAGATGAGAAGAAACACAGATCCGATTCAGACGACAAACACTACTGGACTACTAGTCCATAATTGTGCACGATATTTATATAGATAGAACGCTTCGTTATGAAGAGCTACTCTTATATAAATCCATATGTACATTTCGTGATTACATCATATGATTTGTATTTAAAGCTTTTTGTTTTACATACAAGATTTTATCTGATTCGGATTCAACAATTATAAAGAGCCATCAACATTTATATATTACGCTATTTTACAATGAGTTCTATCGTGATTATAAATACACATTATTGTGTCTAAACTATTGTATTGTGTATAAAACTTGATAATAAATCAGACTGATATATATGGCAGATAAAACTGAATTAAATAAATCACTAATATGTAAATGAGTGATTTTTTTCAAAATTTTCTCTCATTCGTCTTGCATATGTAAAAAACGAATAATAAGAAACTGACTTATCGATTATAGTTCCACAATAAATCCAAGAAGTGTGATTGGCTGATTGTTTTATTGCTGACTGATTGATTGCTAACCAAGTTTTTACAGATCTTTTGAAATACTAATTCAGCAGAATTTGATATATGAATTTCTTATCGAGCTTATCGAGCCACTACAAGAGAGTATTTGTTGATTCAGCAAGCACTACGGACATATGTACAATAAAGAAAATTATTGATTTTCCTTATACGTATATATACGCTGATATGTTAATGATTACATGTATAAAATATATATATTGAAACAATGTTAATTATTAATATATTAGTAAAATATTATTAAAATATATTATTAAACTATTTCAGAGTACCGATTTATACCCCAAAGTTAGAAGTTTTTCATGTGTAATATCATAAAAATTGTATATAATATACAACTAAACTTGTAATATACAACTAAACTTACAATAAACATATTTATGCACGTTCAATATTCAATTATAGACGCGTTTGCTAAGTATGGTTTTCATTTTGGAACAAGTTTAATAATCGCTCGCGGGAATGGCAAACCAGAGTTTGCATGTCACGTGAATTAAACATTTCAGTACTGACACTACTGACATTGAATATAACGCAATATAAAAGTGCATCCGCAAAGAAATGGCCGCGTTCAGCAGTACAATAGCCGAATTGTTGTCTTGTCAACACTCGCTGTTGATTATTTAGTTCTAAAAGTAAAAGCCAATCACGAATTTGCAAATGTTGGCTGCTTGGTGTTTTGCCAATCACAAAACGCAGCCAACGACTTCGGTTGCGTTCCGAAATTCACTAAAAATCTATAATTCACGTTTATAGATTTCCAGCACTGACACATTGTTCTGACAGCGAATAACGGAACGCAACCTACATTACCCTGGAAACAAATCTAACCCCAAAAAGAACCGGATATTCTGAAGTGTGCATATGGTGATGCACATACAAAAACAAAGAAAATAGAAATAAAAGTAATTAAAATGTCTGAAGCGGAAAACTCGGGGAAAGAGTTGAAGGAGACTGGGAACATAAAAACTTGCAGAAGATGTAGAACAGCGTGCGATCCTTATAGCAAGCCGGGGTTAAGTTGCAGCGGGTGTGATGAAAACGTACACATAGAGTGTTTGAAAAGAGGCAGTCTTCCAGGTTCTTTTGTAGGAGATGTTTTCTTCGAACTTACTTGCGCCTCCTGCAGTCCGTTGGGCGAGGAGACGGTGATACGTGACAAAATGCCTTGGCTCACTGTCATCGTCTTGACACTTTACAATCTTCGCGAAAGATCCAGTGGTATTAGTAAACGGGGATACTTTCACTGGAAAAATGACATCAGTACCTTTGTGGAAAAGCACTGGGACGTACTGTTCCAAAAGACTGTGTAAGTATTTTGTGTCACTCAATTGATCAACTTTTAACTTTTTTACATTTTTTCCAAGTTGCACTTTTGATAATAATGTTGTTTTGTTACATGAGTTATTAGATGTGTTTAAACATGTAAACATTGTTACTTAGGAAGAAAAAGAAAAACTGGATTGGCACCATATCTGGAACATTGTCCCATTATAATAAGACCTTTTTCAAATCTGGCACCAATGAATTACAAGAAACTGGATGGTGGAAACTATTGACCAATGATCCTCCTGAAATTCTGATTGCCAAAAGTACACTCATATGATATACATAAAATACATATACTGATACAAATTGCAACTATAGAGAACATAAATAAATAACATTGTCTTCTTTATTTCAGATAGCAAAATGATCATGGATAAAAAGAAAAACTCCAAATTATCTGATAAATCGCTGGACAGTCCTGTGACATCTGATTCCAGTCTTTCCATTGGAGATGACAGCAACTGTAGCAGTGACCTGTTTAAAAACAGAAACTCAATGTATTCCTCTATGTACGTTCAACCTACAGAGACAATATCTGAATTTCTTCTAGAAGATGAAGAGCCAACTGGTACTGATACTATAGATAGAAGAAAAAATACAGACGGTGTCTGCACATTGTTACTAGCTGTTGTTGATAACAAAAGAAAAGATGTAGTGACAACTGTCAAGACACTGCTGTACAACAAACGTTGGATTATTTAAATAATCAGAACATTTTTACAGATATGGAAGAAGATATAATGTTAAGAAATGAGAATAACGTTCCATCTATCTCAGAATTAATACAACACTGTCAATATGAGAACAGCTTTTCAGACTTAATGGATAGCTGTGACTGGTGGAATCCGATTGCTTTGTCACCAACTTGCATCAACGATGATGTTAAGAAACAAGAAGGATACAACGACGATAGCAATAGCAACAGTTCCATTTCCATGCACGAACAGCTTCCTGTTTCTTTGTTTAAGGTGACGGAACACCGTCAGTGGCCTTGGTCCAAATCTTTTAGCGGTAACAGTAAGTATTTCGAACTCGAAGCATAGAGATGCAAAATTCTATGATCACGTTACGTTTCAGATGAGAAAATACCACATATGACTCGTCAGGAAGAGACGTATTTATTGCAAAAGCTCAGTAAGACTGATCTGGATAAAGCACCGCCCGCTGTTCGAAGACAGTATAGAAAGTTGGCCTTGCGAAAAAGAAAGAGAGAATATGGTCTCTCTTTGTTAGATGTCGATCACTTTGGATCGAAATCGGGATCGGAAGCGATGCCATCTAGAGACAACGGTCGCGTGTTGGATCGATTCTTCAGCAGCGACGATCTAGGATACATTTTCGAGCAGAAGCTGCTGGGTTACAACGAGTCTACGTTCGTGCACAGTCCGTACACGCACAGACGATTAAAGCCGTTCATAAGACGGGACAATTCTTGCGACCCGTTGTGGCTGAGAATCATGGAGGAACTATGTAGGAAAGTGAATAAGAACAATCCACTTTGGAAACCGTCTCCTCGGGCGTCTGTCGATTATTCTTACGTCAGACCGCAACACATCCCCGCGATCAACAATCTTTGCAGACAATTCTTTTGGCCCGGTATAGACTGTGAGTACACACTTTTCTGCGCAAGTGACATTCTCCCTGGTGTGTATTCTAACAAGATTGTGTTCCTTTCAGTGACCGAATGCCTGCAGTATCCGGACTTTACGTGCGTTGTGTCGTACAAGAAGCTCGTCATAGGTTTTGCGATATTGGTCCCGTACGTCAGCTACAACGAGGCGTACATCTCGTTTCTCCTGACGCGTCCGGAATGGCGAAAATCCGGCATCGGCACGTTCATGTTGTATCACTTGATACAAACCTGTTTAGGACAAGATGTCACGTTACACGTGTCCGCTACAAATCCCGCGTTGATATTGTATCAGAAATTCGGTTTCAAGATACAGGAATTCGTTCAAGATTTTTACGACAAGTACATGCCGCCCAATTCGCGAGAATGCAGACACGCTCTGTTCTTACGTTTGAGCAGATGAGTGGAAAAATGTAACAAATGTAAAATACGATAAATTATTTGTCACATTCGTAAAATATCTTCGTTATTTCTCGCTCGCTCTGTGCGTCACACGTTCACTTCTAATTTCCTCTTTTTCATCCGCTTTTGTTCCAAGCAACCAAAATAATTTTTGAGCTGTACTTGTGAAAAAAGCTTTATCTGCAACCCCGTTGAGATAACCGATATATGTCGCTTAAACTGGGTTAGTACTTCTTGCTTTGTACTCCTTCCTGTTCCCGCTATTTTGAGATGTGTATCGACCAGAGGAAAGGCGCCATGTTTGAAGCTCGCGCCACGAACTGACGTAACGTTGACGTCATCAGGGAGGGCGCTACGGAACAGCGTCAATTCATTCTCGAAAGTTCCGGAAACTGCTGGACGGAGAGTTTATATATATATATATACACGGATCGCAAGAGAGGGGGGTTACGCGACAGTTCAGTGCGATTTCGTACGTGAACCAGAAACAATCTGTGTTTGGTGTTATTTGGCGTTGGATTGCATTCATCATCTTTGAACATTCGCAAGAACGCTCATTTCTCTGTGTATTGTGTGTCTCTGGTATTTTCCGTGTTTTAACGCTCAACGAACAATCACGGAATACGACACAAAAGTAAGTAATAAAAAACGAAAATCAGATGGAAAGAAGGAAGAAAGAGGGACAATCTCTCCCGCGTTAATCTGCCCGATTCGTGAAGTTAAACAATTTGGTGCAAAATGCTCGATGAATTGTATTGCCCTCCGTGCGCGCATATGCGTGAATCTCAATTTCACGCGTAAAGAAAACAAAAAAAAAAGATAGACACCGTGACAACGGAATGACAACGACGGCGATGACCACGACGACAACGACCCAGAACCTTCGCGCTCTGTCTCTCTTGAGGGTGGGGTATTTATTTTTGCGTTGCAGCTCACACGAATCTCGTGCGAACGAGCGAGACATTCGTCGCGTATTCGCAATCATCATCATTGCCAGAAATAGATATCGGTGAATACGTATGTACGTGGGTGTGTTGAAGCGCTTGCTTCTCTCTTTCTATCTCGTATCGTTTTGAGAATCGGAGGCGACGGAAAAAAAAAATGGCAGTAAATTCGTCGTCGCGCGCGACGATCGGTCGCCGCTCGCGTTTCTCGACGGATCTAGCATGTTCTCTCTCGCTGTATAATGAACGTCAGACACATGCGCACGCGCGCGCGCGAGCGCGTGGAACATATGTATTATATTTTTCTCTGGAATTATCGCGACTATACCCGCGCGATTCGTTTAACATCGAGTGTATTATCGTCGTACAAAAAATATGGCGTTAATAAGAAGATGCAATGTAACCGCGCACGTGATTTACAAATGAAGTGGACTCTGGCACTGAGCGTGTGTGCGCATGCCGATATATGTGTCAGAGTAAATTAAAATAGACTCTATTCCAATTTTTCATGCAGTTCTATATATTGTGTTGGAAAAAAGGGTTAAATTGTGTCAATTGACTTGAACGTATTTATACCGAGCCTTTTGTAAAGCGCAAAGATGGATTTTCTTGTATTGGTTGTAAAAGAAAAATTTGAGAGAGAAGGAGAAAAGAGAGCTCTTAGAAAGTATTTGTTAAAAAACATTGAATGTAAAACTTATCTTTCTTCTAAGTCACATATAAATAAATAATTGGGATCTTTGTTAAATTGTAGATTTTGGTTTAGATATTAGAAAACAAACTAGTGAAAGTTCTTTTGAGATATAGATAGAAAAATAAAAATTTTATTTCTCATACTTGATTGAGATTTATAGTAAAATAACATCCAATTTTTTGATATTGTTCCAGGTTGAGTAGAGAAGAATGGGAAAAGATTACTATAAAATACTTGGCATAGCCAAGGGAGCGAGCGACGAGGAGATCAAGAAAGCTTATAGAAAGTTAGCCCTCCGATATCATCCTGACAAGAACAGAAGTCCCGGTGCTGAAGAGAAATTCAAAGAGATCGCTGAGGCGTACGAGGTGCTGTCAGATGCCAAGAAGCGAGAGGTCTATGACAAGTTCGGTGAGGAGGGTCTGAAGGGAGGAGCATCGGCTGGAGGCGGTGGAGGAGGCGCCACTTATACTTTCCATGGCGATCCTCGTGCAACTTTTGCACAATTCTTCGGTTCGGCCAGTCCTTTCCACAATTTATTCGAATTCACCAGTACTGGTAATCGTGGAGGGTTCGCCTTTCACGATGAAGACATGGACATCGACATGGATCCCTTCGGTATCGGAAGTATGGGACAGCAGCGACAAGGTGGCGCCTTCAGGTCGCACTCGTTCAACTTCGCGACTCCGAACGCAGGTAAAGCGGGCGGAAAAGATCGCGCCCAAGATCCGGCCATCGAGCACGATCTGTACATCACTCTGGAAGAGATTCTGCGTGGTTGCACGAAGAAGATGAAAATATGCAGACGAGTGATACAGCCGGACGGTAACTCCAAGAAGGAAGACAAGCTCCTCACGATCAATGTCAAACCGGGCTGGAAAGCCGGCACCAAGATCACCTTCCAGAAAGAGGGCGATCAGTCGCCCAGACGGGAGCCGGCGGACATCGTTTTCATCATCAGAGACAAACCGCATCCCTTGTTCAGGAGAGAAGGCAGTGACATTAGATACACGTGCAAATTAACCTTGAAGCAAGCCCTGTGCGGCTGTATCGTCGAAGTTCCTACGCTGACCGGTGAAAAGATACCTCTGAATCTGATGAGGGAGATTGTCAAGCCGAACACGGTGAAGAGGTTCCAGGGACATGGTCTACCGTTTCCAAAAGAACCGTCACGGAAGGGCGATCTTCTCGTGTCGTTCGACATTAAATTCCCCGACACGTTGACCCAAAGTGCAAAGGATATATTATATGACACGCTACCGAATTGAGCTCTCGATTGATCACAAAGAAAAAATAAGATCGTATATAAAGGAATATCGATGCAGTTTGATGGACATCTTTTAATCGTTCCGGTCAGCGGGAGTGATGACACGTTTCCATGTGCGTTCTAGTACATGAAGACGCGGAGACGCAGCAACGATGACGACCACGAGAGACTAACGATGAGAGAAAAACGATCGAGAACGATTAAATAAATTATATTATATATATATATAAATGTATAATAGCGATTTGCGTAGAAGCCAAATCAAACGACGAGTATATAATATTTTAATTTTCCTCGACGCTAAGTCAATATTTGATTAATTTTTTTAAAAATTAATGTCGGCTACTTGGCGTCTCTGACACGCCCGAATTGGCCTCTACGCGCATGTATAACGATAGTCTGATCGATCAGTCGAAGAGACACAAGGCATTTATATTATAATTATAAAAACAAAAAGAATCATCATAAAGTCTGCGTTTATTGTAACGCTAAGTTCGTGTGATTGTCGTGTCCGGATTACTTTTGTTTCCTCAATTACATTGTAGTTATTGCGTACGTCTGTAATTGCGTGCGTGGGTGCGTATATGCGTTTTACGGTGATATGTACGAAGGCTACTGTAGAACAGTGATAAGCAGTCAATCGCGTTACACTTCGAGCATTTTGTATTTTTTAGCGAACGTTGCGTTTATCCGGTGAATTGAGAACACATCGAAACAACGGGACAAATAAAAAAAGAAAAATATAGAACATTTTTGCCTTAGGTCTTTGTAGATTGATTTCTTTTCGTACATACTCTATCTATAATGAAAGAGAATGTGTTTGTGTGTGTGTATGTGTGTGTGTGTGTGTGTGTGAGCGAGATTGAGAGAAAGAAACACTTTCTGTTTTTATTATTCATACCGTATAAAAGCGAAACACACTATGTGCGGATTGGTTCCGATTGTCATAAGTTCGACGTCGAGCCGATGTTCCCGTTACGTAATGTAATCCTAAGTTTAATGGTTGATTAATTATTTGTACGCTTATATAATAATATAATTATTAAGTTACACACACGACGCAACATCGTATCTTCTCTTCATTGCCCTCGATTCCCCCATCCTGTATTTGTACACAAATACGAGTGTAACATCGCGACACTCCTAAAATAGACGGCAAAGTGGATGACGTCATGCGTATATCGCTCTCATCCTATCCCTCTCCCGAGACGCTTTCCCGAACGAAGCGAGGGAAGAAGCGCGTCCACTCCGCGCATAGCGATATCTCTGTTTTTCCTTCCCTTATAAGAGCGTAAACTAACAACGATATTATTTCTTACTTTTTTTGTTTTTTTTTCTTTTTTCAATAAAATTATATTTCATGAAATGTATTGTTATTTTCGTTAAACTTTCAATAACCAGTGGGAAAGAGAGAGGGATGAGATTCGTGTAAGAAACTTAAGCGGATACCGGCAGTTCTATGTAATCTTTATCGATCCATTCGTCTTCGTCGGGCGGAGAAGCAATACCACGCGACACGGAGGTCAGCAGAGGCAAACCAGTCGGGCCCGACGTCAGGTACTTGATAAACCGATTCGGGAGATTGTTATGAGCATTTTGCGGTCCTAATTCTTCCGCGTCCTCGCGCGGATGACTCCCTTTCGGCAACTTCTTCCCAAATCGGAAGCTCTCCGGCAGGCAGTGATGCTGACGGCAGTAATAATCCTGGCCGTCCTCGGCGTGGCACCAGGTGCCGTCTGGTAAATACGGATCGAGACCGAGGTCGTTGAGCTCGACGCGCGGCGAATAATAAGCGGCGATGTCTCTTCGCCGACAGAATATAGCGCAGGCCATCCATGGCTGATCGGGCTCGTGCGACGCCTGCAATCCCATCGCCGTGCCGTCCAGTTCGGGCAGCCGCTCGCTGAACAGGCCGCACTTGAGCGTGGCGAACTCGTCGATCGTTCTGCGCTTCTTCTTGCAGAGTTTCTCGTCCTTGCACAGAACCACGTCGTAGTACAGGCCCTTGCAGTTCGCCGCTCCGCGATCGCGATTCTTGCAGAATCGTCGCCGGACTCGCGCACCCTTGGACCTCTGCAGACAACCGCTGCTGCAGAAGCCCTCTTTCCATTCGCTCCATCTGCCCTTCCAGTTGTCCTCGTCCGGGACGTCGAGAATGGACGCGCATTCTCCACCGCGGCATTCTCTGCCGGATGCGCAGTGAGTTCCTTATACGATTGAGAAGTAAAATGAATTTGTTAGCTCAAACGAGGGCGAGTACACGCGCACTCGCTACACATGTGACAGTAGGAAAAACAAGAGAGAATTTACCGTCCAGCGCTGGTCCCGCAAAGTAATATCCGCTTCTGCGGGGCGTTTCGCACTGCAAGGACTGACAAGCCTGATAAAGCGTGACCACGTTCGCGTCCTTGTCACGCAGAAGCAACTCGCACTGCTTCTTTGCGGTCCATTCGCGACCGGGCAAATTGCGATACCGCGTATGATCGTCGTCCGTGGTGTTACGCGGCTCGGGCCGGTCCAGAAGACAGGGTTTCGTTCGCGGCAGCGTCTCCGCGACCTCGCGGCTGCATTCGGACCAGACCGTCTCGCCCCGAACGCCTCTGCTGGGTGACATTATGTAGCCGTCCTTCGGACACGCGTTGCCGATCGAATCGTGATGCATCCCTAAGCTTTCAAAACGGTTCGATTTCGAGCTCTCGCTGAATGATCGCGCGGTTATTCGGTTTTAAAACTTACTTGTGGCCGATCTCGTGCGCGGCGATGTAGACCGACGTGAAGCCCGCGGACGGATACGGTTTCCCGAATTGATCGGTGACACCGAGCTCCGCGATCACGCAGGAGTAACGCGGAACGCACACGCCGCCGACAGTGGCCAGTCCCATGGTGGCGCTGTTTCGCTTTCCGTTCTCGAGCGCGTACAGATCCAGTCCGGTCACGTACAGACCCAGATCCCAGTGACGCGGGTGATCGTCTTCCGGTGGATTGCGAGTCCTCGCGTAATCGCAGAACGAGTCCAGCAGACTGCCTCTCTCGCCGCCGAAATGCGGCAAATCCGGCGGCTGTTTCTCGATGATGTCCAGCCGCACCAGCGAGATGTCGATCGCGGCGCCGAGACTCGGATGACGGTAAAGCGCCTGCACGCTGTTCACGTAAGCCAGCAGCATGTCGCGGATTTTCCTGTCGTCCCTGTCGAGGAACGGAGAGAACAAACGATACGCAGCTTCGTCAAAGAAAACGGCCAGTTCCAACGTCAAGTTGCTTTTTTCCGTTGCGACTGTTCGCGCGAGACGTTGACTAGTTGACTCTAAGTCCAGATCGGCAACGAATCCAGATCTCGGCGATCGCTTGATCACGTGAGGCTCGCCGAGCGGAGAGTCTTCCTGAGCGACGTCGGCGAGCAAGGCCGACAACGCGGGACCGCGTTGTCGCAACGGCGTGATCTCCAGCGTGAAGCTGTCCAGAAAGACAAGTCCGTGCTACAAAGACATACACCTGCATTTTTATATCTTTACAATTTTTTTCTACATCCGCACGGAGAGAAGAAAAATATATAAAAGAGAGATGGCGGGAAAGAGCTACTTTCACGAGCACATTCTCGTCCCGTAAAGAAAGAAATTGTATCACCGACCAATCCCCGTTCCTGACAAAAGCTTATTGCCGCCGAGGTGATCCGATCTTCGTGAAGATAATGACAAGGATCCGGTGCGTTCAGTCGCGACAGTTCCTCCGTGTTCCAGCCTCTGTGCTTCCACACTTGCATTCGAGGCGACGCGATTTTGTCGTTTCTACGCAGATTCAGTCTGACCAGCCGTCCGAAGACTTTGAAAGTTAACGGAATCTGCGTAAATCTCAGCGTCAACAATGGAAACCACTTTGCTCTCAAGCTTTGAAAAGTTAGCGCCGGACATTGCAACAACCGTGTAATTCGCAGAGATTCCGCCAATTACGCGATTTGTCGCAATTTGATTTCGAGCATGTAAGCGCGCAGTCCGGCGCTGGTTTAAGTAGAGCGAGTTCTTATTTTTTTTTTTTTTAATTCGTCGATCGATCGACCTGGATTAACGCAATCGCTATTACGCGCGCACGTGCATCGCGTTTGCGATGCTGCGCGCGTAAAGCGAGATCAATCAATCGACCGATTTAAAAAACTTTCTCTCATTCGCTCAACGACGGATAAAAGAACAGACACAACGTACCTCCAGCGCGCCTTTCGGATTCCCTATTGGCAGCAGTATCACTTCGGTATCATCTCGCTCGTTGAGAGCACAAACTTCGATCATCATCACTATCGTCACCATCAGCAATCTTAGCGCCGAAGACGTCATCGTCTTCATCGCGTTCGAGTACTTGAAAGAATATAAATTTAAATGTTCTCTTTATATATATTGTTTTCGATATACATATATACACACACATTCAGACGATTTTATAAAAACCCGCATGGTTCTCAGTTATTGGAAACGCGTGTGCACAAAATCGCACACGCATATGCTGGCACGCATATGCTGGCTGTATATTATCTTAAAGACGCTCGCGGTGTCATTGACACCGGTTCCATGATGTACGTTACTTCTCTACGCTGTAATGTATTGAGCCGTATTTGATATCAGTTAATTAAGTTGCTCTAAACTACCCGGGGGCGCTGTAATTTTTTTTTTCGGAAAAAACCGAAAAAAAAAATTGTTGATATGTAATTACGACAATGCGATTCTTCTCTCGCACACCCGACCTTGTAATTGACGATTTGATTTTTTTGAAGGAATTAAGCTAGAGAGATCGATATACAATACCGGTCAAAAGTTTGAGATTGTTGATGCAAAAACACGCGCAAATACACGGAAAATTTGAAATGAACTTTATTTTCGCGTACAGATAATAGAAAATATTATTTGCAATAATTCCATCTTTAGAATTTTCATCGTAGCATTTAATCTTATACATATGCGAAAATATAGTTTACTTCACGTTGTTTGTATACTTCATAAATTTTTGTCAATGGTCTCAAACTTTTGATTGGTACAGTAGAAACGTCTTTTATACTTGTTGCATGATAATTACCTGTTATTATCTTGGCAGAGAGAAAGCGACGACAATTATGTTAATTAAGGGTTTTTAAAGTAATCGAGGGGAGAGAGGAAAAAACATACCGCTAGAAAACTGCTGAAAATGCGGGATGGTAGAGAGAAATGGAGTAAAAGGAAGAACACCATTACTTGGTACAAATAGTAATAGTATTAAAATATCTCAATAAAAACAATAAATAATAGTTGTGATCGATAATAAAATTAATTTGTCAAAGATTTCGGCAGTGTGTCTAGCGTGTGCTGGCAATGCTCGTTATTTTTTTTGCTTTTTTTGCTTTTTTTTTTTTTTTTATCAACTATAAGTCTATATAAATGACGCGCGTAGTATTATATAGGAGCGATATATTAAATAATACGATACTTATAATTTTTTTGTTTTTTTTTTACAATCTAGCGTATGACGATCCTTTCGTATGCATATACATATACATATGTACATATATATATATATACTTAACCAGGAATATATATCTCGAGCAACGTAAAGAAAAAAGGATCCCTTGTACATAATGTCGACTTTTTTTTTTTCTCTTTGTAGATAGTAACGCTACCTTGATGTTTTACTTGATTCGTTTCCGCAGCACCGAAAAAAACCTATCAAGTGATGGCCAATATGGGGCGCATTACTTAAAACTGTATAAACTGACTCTTGCCTCATTCTTTGGAATATATCGCACAAGTATCGTACAACGACGAGCGTGAGTAAGATGCGTACCAAAAAACAAAAACAAAACCACAAAAGAACGAATTTACTTTCAATCTTAAGATACGAGTGTACTTTACAAAGTAACTATTTTTTTTGTCTTTTTTCTTTTTTTTTTCTTTTTTTTTTTTAACGCGATTCTTTAACTCTATGAACCACAGTGAACACTTAGGTATTAATTATCTTCCCGAGAAACGGTAGATTTTTTGTTGCAGCCGCAATATGTAAAAATTTGCAGCACGTACTTGCTACGAACACACGGAGGTTTCGCTGGCTTTGTGTCATAATCCGTTCTTAAGTTTTCTTTTTTGGTTTTTTTTTTCTTTTTTCTATTATGCCAATTGGTCAATCGTAATACGCCTGTAATATTAACTCGCCTCTCGGCTTTGAAACATACAAATATATGTACATGCACACATACACACCCACATTATGATACATACATACAACGTATGAGATTATTCTTTTTTTTTTTTTTGTACATGCGCGTTGATACGATATGATACATACATACATTTTTTTTTTCTAGTGCGTCTATATCGTCTTATAAATGCCACATACAATAATCGCGTCATGGGATCTGTGTGTGTATATGTACAGGCGTAGATTACGAGACTCTTTGTTGTCCTAAACATTGGCGTTTCGATCTAGATCAGTTGAGACCAAATTTACAAAGAAACACATTGGTGACGATCGTTCGCAAAACCTTACCAAAAAATTTGATCATACTAATACAATAATAATATTATAATAATACAGAGTAATATGTATATGTTATATATGTGTATAATATAATAAAATAAATTAAAGTGCTATGTAAAATCGGTGAGTGAGATGTATTTAACCCCTCAAACCAGTATTCAAATTCATTACTTCATTCTTAGAACGATATTCAACTTGATTTGATAGCACAGATTTTTCTGTGTGATGCGGAATTTTATTAAGACGAGCCTCGATATTCTCATAGCTAGTTTGGATTTTGAAACGTGGGAATATCACAATTCAATCAATTAATAACACTATTGTATTAATAATACTATTGTTTTGTACAAATCGCGAAGGATTCAGTTACAGAAATAAACTCTGTATTTCAGAAAAAAAAAAAAAAAAAAAAAAAAAAAAGAATACAATTGTATAAAAATTACCAAAATAATACACTACCAAATTTAATTTTTCGACTATTTTAATTTTGTATAAAATAATAATTGGAGAAATACCGTTTAAGAATTATACTGTCCAAAATATCCTTGAGTTTTTCAAAATTTTTAATCCTCCTTAAATTATTACTTAAATAATTACTAACTATAAATTAACGAAGTGCGAAAGACCTCTCTATAACAGATGCAATGAAAATTATTCAATAATACCGATTTCTTTAATACAGAGTCGGGATGTTCCCGGTTTGAGGGATCAATAATCTTTTCAAAAGACGAAAGTTGAGAACAAGCGCAATATAGACGCCGACACAAACTTCGATTCACTTTTCATAACTTCGATTCACTTTGTCTAATCTGTTGTCTTACTAATTAGTCTCATAACTACGTTCATTGTGTAATATAAATGTATAATTTTTTTACTCTATAAATGAGCCACAAGCATTGATATTGAATCTGTCCAAGCCTTTAGCATTTCAGTTCAGGTTCAGGTTTTGTTTGTCTTTCCGGTCGATTAAAATCATACGAAATATCTCCCGCATATAATAAATACATAATAAACACATGCAATATTTTGTTGAAAGAACGTGTGTTCCTATTAGGCTAAACAAGACAATTATTATCAATAATAACGAAACAAGAACAAAACGTAATTAATATATCTGTATGTGTATAAATACAAATGATAACTCTTATATAAAAGGCGAGAAATAAATAAATATGAAATAAATCTAAAAGCCAAAAAAAAAAACAAAAAAAAAACGCGCCATGTTTGCGTCCCCCTACACGTTACATGGATGAGAAAGAAATAATATATCGTCGCATAGAAAATTCTTATTATTTTCGCCGCGAGAACAAAAGTTAAGACTGATCGTCATTCGGCGGCCACTGTCCGGAATGATTCCAGTCCCAATCTTTGCCCTTGGGACGAAATTTGCTGGTGCTTGCAGTATTGCTCCAATCACGATGAAAAAACTTTTTCTTAAAGTGATGCCGCTCGGAATCCGGTTGTCGTTGATATTTCAGAGGTACGGAAGACATGCCGCACATGGAATTGCCGTTGGACGAGTTCACGGGACGGGGACTGGTTGGCGAGGGTGTTCTCGGCGGTCCCAATGCCTCGTCGGACGACGGATCTACCGGCGGTGGTCCTGTCCCCATGCTGTCTGAGCCCAATCCACTGTCGGGGCTTGTATTTACTCCTTCTGTCGATCGTCTACGTTTGTCCAGTTCTGTGGAAGCAAACGCGACCAAGCGATCAAATCCCGAGCTAATGCGGTCTTGCCAATCAGCTTCCCCATCTGCAAAATAAACTTCAATTACTCGCTGTAACCGGCGTCGCGTGAAGCATCGAGCAAGCGAAGAAATATGTACATATAACATCAATTTTCATAAAAATAAGCCATTACGCGCTATTCAAAGTGGTAAATTTTCTTAATTTTGAGTAGAACAAATTTTGTCGACAATTATTCCTCTGTTAAAACGAATAAAAATTTAAATATGCACTAACATTAACGCAAATTAAATGTGCGCGCGCGGTTTGCCAATTGAATCGAAAAACAGCTATATATTGAAACTAGAACACCAAGATGAAAGAAATAATAAGATCACAATTTCTCATGCAACATGCAGTAAAAATACAGTCCACCAATTAGAACATATATATTGCTTAAACTCTCACATTCAACATGCGTATTCATATATACACTTCATATATATGTATAATAGACTTTGTTTTTGAGAGTCTGGCTTATTTTCATGGAAATTTGTTTTATTTTTAACTAGCCTTTCGCGTTTTTTTACGTAGAGAAGGGATATATACGCTGCTCGCGCGCACGCCTGTATAAGTATCAAACTTTGTTTTTTAATTATATACGTATAAAACATTTTCGAATAGCAAAGTGAATTTTGACCCCCGTGGGACAACTCACCGGTGACAAAACAACGTACCGACGAACCAACCCACAGGGCAGCCGTACTTTTTCATTTCTCCCTCTGATCTGAGTGTGTGTGTGTGAGTCTCAATCTCTAATAAAACAAGCTTCAGGGGGGTTTCTGAGATCGAGTGTGTGACAGACAGAACTAACCAGAACAAACAGCTCTACAGTGCATCTAACAAATACAGCAAACAACAACGAAAATAAATATAAATAAAAAGAATCAGTTACCAACTCCAATAAAAAGTAAACTAAACCATTAGTGCATAAATAAATTGTAGGATGCATATAACGTATAAACTGATATAACAGTATATCTACAAAAACCTAAAAAGGGAAGAAAACGCTTAGCATTGTACAAAGCGAATGGTTTTCGCTTTTTATATGTGACACAACCGCGCTCTTGTATTTTGACAATTGACAATAAACTAAGACAAATGTCTATCATAAAAATATTCTTGCAAATTGAATTGTAAATTGACTAGTTCAGATATTATCAAATACTTCATTACTGAACTTCGATATGTTTTGCTTTCACAAACCATGTTCAAACTTAAAACAAAGTTTACTAGAATTTAAATCTCTACACGCACGTATCCAAGCATTTTATCGAATATAACTGTCGTACAGAAATTTGTCTACTTTCTTCTAGCTACTAAATATTGAGAAGCACAATTGGAGTGTGTAGATTCTCATTCCGAAGCATATATATGTTTTATACACTAAAAGTCTAACGAGATCTAATCTTTCGAAAAGTCCCAGATAAGCGTCAGAATCATTTTCTCTTACCGTCATCACAGATGACATTTCGTTGTCTTTGCGTCGCCATTTGCGGCTCGTCGACCAGCGGCGTCGACGTGTTAGAATGCGGTTCCACGAGAGGACTCAGCGGCGCCCCGCTTGTGCTCACGGACGATACCTCTGTTTTTATCGACGTCAACGATTGCGACTGGCAAATCGTTGCTGCGGTACCGTTCGCCGTTGCGTTGCCGTTACTATGACCATTACTATGACTACTACTGTTCGATGTGTATCGCGGATACGGATGAAACCTACGAATGTAAAAAAAGCCATTACATCTGGTTACAAATTTATGTTTCTTTAAATTACGAGAGGGTTACACCTCGTCGCGCGTTCAATGCTACTACCGTTTATTGCTGGAAATAGCCGCGTCGATCTTGCCGCTATTATTATTATTATGATTATGAATGTTCACTATTCGAGCGTGTAACGACGCCGCGAGTCCTTCCACGGGCAATAGTTCTCCATTTAGCGTGTTCTGAGACGAATGCGACGGCAGCACTGACGGATGGGACTGCGTGAGCGACTGAGATGGATTATCCAAAAAATAGGACTCGTGGTAGGGCTTGATATCCGCTCGCGGTAATTGAACCGTCGTGTACCTGCAACAAATATAACTTGTCCTCAGACGAGATTGTACTACAGTCCATGCTAAACCGAATAAAGAGAATACCTCTGTGATTGCGTCACTGGAGTAAAGAGAACCGACGATCTTGAACCAGTGGTGGACGTGGTGGTGCAGGCTGCCGAAGTGGGCGCGTAGCTGGCCACGTGCGCCAAAGTCGACAAGCCGGCATCTCCCTCGGCGCTCGCCGGCCTGCTGATAGGCGAGTACGCGGCCTCGGGTCTCATGATTGTGCTCATATCAACGGTGGCGTTTATTATCGACTGATTTGATATCTCCAACGTTCTCTCGATTTCTCCGCTGACGAGATCGCCGATTGTCCTGGTGCCGAGTATTCCGCTGCTCCCATTTAGCGCGAGCCGATTGTCGTGACTCGATGACGATGATTGTCTTGTGTCGACCGTCGACCTTTCGGACGACGTCAAGTGGGACGATGAGAGGCGTTCCTGCGAGAGATGACGACGAAGCGCCAATTTAGCGGGTGAAACCTGAAAGATTATCTTGTTACATGCGTTGCGAGAAATACTTTTGAATGAAAAAAATCGTCACTAACCGATTCGGTGAACTTACTTGAGTGTAATCCGGAGTGGAAACATTCGGTGGCAACGGTAATGGTGCGCGCTGCTTTCTCTCCGGCTCGGGCTGACTTTGCGACTGTAACTGTAACTGTAGCTGTTGCTGCTTATTTCTGTTCTGCTGATCCTCGTTCAAAACGCTCGTGATGATGCTCTTCAGTCTGTCCTCGAAATTAGCGACCCTTGGTGGTTCTTGATTTCTATCCGACGCGTCCTTATTGGCCGACTGTGATTGCGTGGATGAAATAGAAGACGGCGTCGAGAAACTAAGAGACGCCTGCGGCAATCGAGTTCTGCCGTTCGCGCTCGGTCTACTCGGAATACGACCCGCTTCTATTTGCCTTCCTGTCTCTAGAATCTTTTGCGCCAGTATCTCCGGATTGTTCTCCTGTATCTTTCCTATATCCGGAACATCTGGCCAGTCCTGCGACCTCAAACGGCCTTCCCTTTTGCGTATCGTTCCGGCTTTGCTGACTTGCTGCTGCTGCTGATGCGAGTTCTGCGAGATTTTATTTCCTATCACATCCCTCTGTTGATGGGCGATCGCGGCCGCCTGCTTCTCACTACTCGTTCTTTCCAGTACGTTTAATTCGTGTTCGAGTTTCGAAACCTGTTTTACACAAAGCAAATTTTTCTCCTATTAAACTCACAAAAGAAATAAATTTCTCTTTACTTTTAAGTACAAATTAGACATACGTATATTTATTTACATCTAATTCAAGAAAAAATTGAGAAAAAAAAGAAGCAAAGACGAGAAATAGATAAAGCATTAAATTAATAAAAAACTTTATCAAATAACAAGATACACACTTGTGAGTGCAATCGTTTGCGTTGCGACATGGTTGCGAAAATTTCCTTCAGGATATAATCCTGAGTGAGCGATTGCGGTGGATTTGTCATGCCGTTTGTGTGGCCGTTGTACTTCTCTTGCAATTCTTGATGTCTGAGCGCAACCAGCCTGCTCTGCTCGCTCTCGATATTCGCCACTTGCGCTTGCAGCTTGCTCGCTTTAGCTTGCAGTTGTTTGTGTCTTAAAACTATTTCCTTGGCCTTCGCCAATAGATCTCCGGGTGACGTAGCATTAATACCTAATTCAGTCATTCTAGCTTTCAAGAGAGCCACACTATCGTCTATCAGAACTTTGATTTGTTTCTCTAACTGCGCCGCTCTCGACTGGAGCTTCGAGTTTCTCTCTCTTTCCTTCGCGATATCCGTGTTAACCGATATTTTGTAAGAAGGCGTTCTCATTGACTCCAACATAAGCATGAATTGGTCCCTGATGAAAGATTTGATTTTTTGTTATACACATATTACGCGACTTAATGTAAAAACGATACAAAGATCAGAGAGAGAAAGAGAGAGTCATTCTTACCTGTACAAGTCCAAAAGTATTTGTAGAGCGTAAGGAGTCGCGGACGGAGCGGGTGGTATACTGAGTTCCTCGTGCACCGAAGTGGAATGCGACTGCAAAGAAAGCGACAACGAAGACAATTGTTGATCTACACAACCGGGCGGAGGCGGTGGTTTCTTTCCAAGAGCTTGAGGCGATGTGCTGAGCAAAGTCTGACTGTGCAGCAGATCCAATCCGGATATATTGATCGCCTTCTTGGGCTTAGACTTCTTGACACCTCGTCCTCTCTGTCTACCTCTGGCGGGAGCTCTAATACCGTTCGTTTTCTTATTGAATTTCCGTCGTATTTTCGGCTGTCGACGATTTTTCGTGATACCGTTATCGTCCAGATCCGAATCGCTGTTTGTCACCTGCTGCTCCGAGTTATTCGGGCTGTCCAATTGCCTCGAAAGATCTCTCTTGGCTTTGTCACCTCTTTCGCTTCTATTAGAAATCCTACTACTATTGCTGGCAGTGTTACTTATCACAGAATCAGAATTTTCATCAGAGCCACCTTGTTTATTGTTCTTCAAGCGGTGGAAGTAACGTTCTAACTTAGTACGATCAATCACGTGCAAATAATACGACACAGGCTTACCGGTCCAAGAGACGGAACCTTTTAACGGCGACATTTCCGATACGTGCATTATCGTGCCAATATCTGTTGCGAACAGAAAGATTGATCAGGATTTAATACGGACTCAAAACACAAACGCTGTTGGAGAACAATATTAGCAAGAACAAGATATATTTACCGCTTAAGTTCCTATCTGTTATACGAAAGTTTAACGGGCAGAAGGACTTTGACGATACTATGCGCGCGCCGTCTCGCAAATCAGCGAAACGTTCCTTCAATTGATGATCAACTGTTGGACCAAACGCGAAGTTGTTCACGAACACTATCGTAGCCCCGGTGATACTTTCGCGGTGTTCGTCAGCTAAGAAGTCTCCTTTTACCAGACGATAATCCCCGCATCTCTTCCCGTACCAATTCAACCATTTCCGAAAGTTTATTTCCATGCTCTGTAATAATGATGAAAAATGTCATTAATTAACACGTACAATACAATGTAAAATATGTGATCTAGCAATTTACAATCATATTTTTATTAATTTGCGCTCAAGTTGTACCTGGGCGTATTTTGAAGGTACGTCAGCTCTTTCCACACCGATACATATTTTACACAGAGTCGCGGCCGCCATCTGAAGAACAACTTGGCCAACTCCGGAACCCAGATCAACGAACACATCATCTTCCGTCACGTCAATTTGATCGATCATTTGACACACAAGCTCGTAACTCGTTTCGCCATAAACCTCTGGCGAAAAGGGCTCGTACTGATTTAGCTTGTCCGGTTCGACCACAGCTTGATTGTACGTTTGCTGAAGAATGTGACGAAGTAAGCCTCTGCTAGGTCTTTTGTTTAGTCTCTGGGATGGCAGACTAGTGCCTTTTTCCTGTAAACACATTTGTCACAAAAAAAAAACGTGTAAATCCAGTTCAAGCGACGTCAGCAAAAGCAATACACAGCTTATTTCTGACAATTGAAAAAAAAAAAAAAAAAAAAAAAAAAAAAAAAAAAAAAAAAAAAAAAAAAAAAAAACGAAGAAACAATTAACATACCAATTGTACTAAGCTATCGATGGCTCTATTGAATCTGTCGCATAAGCTTTTCATACTTTCGTAATCTCTCGGATCGTAATTACAAAGAATATTATTTTCTAAAGGTAACTTCAAATCTGGCAGGTCCTCGCAAACCCATCGCATAGTTAGAATAACACAGATATTATATATTATAAGTTCTCAGAAGCAACACAACACAATGTTTGTAAATAAGATTAAGTAGACGTGATATCGAACAGACTAAACAAATCCGCACGTCTCCATATTATGTACAACACAATGTTACGTTTATCCACACAATTACATTAATTGGATCTTACAATATCTTTTTTTTTTCTTTTCTTCTCTTTTGGTTCAGGAATTTTACTCACAGATCCCGATCCGGAGGTGAGCGGCCACTGATACACAATGGGTTCTGCTCCTGCTGGCGAGTGCAATCGTAACTCCATTTTAACTGACTAATTCTTTCCCACGTGCCTGTGTTTCGTATTACCAAACCGGAAGAAAAGAGGGGAACGAGATGATCGTACGCGCGCACGCACGCACGCACGCACCCAGGTACGCACGTACGCACGTACGCACGTACGCACGCACGCGAGATGCCGATCCGTTACACGCGGATCCGAGGGATCCGTCTGTTCCCCCTTGCCCCGCGGAGTGATGTAACTCGGTGGTGAATCGTCAAGGTGAGCGATGCCGTCGTCGGTCGGTGATCGACGAGTTCGAAGAGGGGTCGAGCGACGGCGAAGGCAGTGCTAAGCGACGTGAGTGACAAACGATGCGACGACGTTCGACGACGGTCCGGATCGATTCGCCAGGACGCGCTGATCCAGGTCGCATAGAACAACGTGCGTCGATCCCCCCCTGGTGCTTGGCGAGAGACTACTTCCTCGAACGCGAGAACGTCCGTGCACGCATGGCCAGCTACGAGCTCGTCCACGGGATGAGGAGGGTTATCTCCAGCTTCGCGCGACGTGGACGCCGTAAACGTTGGCGACAGCGGGATCGGGGATACGTCGTGGAGACCGCCAGGAACACGCCGTTGGTACGCGACAGCACGAAAACACTCACTAAAAAACACGGGCTATTGTGTGCAGTACGCCGTGAAACAGCGCTCGGGGGGGATGACGACACCAAAACATGGCGAACGTAGCGTCATGTCTCTTCCAACTGCCGTGCGTACCCGAGCGGCAGCACATCCGGTCCGGATCGTCTCGGACATTCCCCTCGCTCACCCGTTCTGCCGTTCTCTCTGCTTACGTGACCGCGGTCGCTTTAGAGAGACCTTTATCGAGACATTTGTATTGTTCCCTGACGCGGTATTCCTTCGGGGAACACGTTGCATTTATAAATCAGGCGTTTATTTCCGCTTCCGGATTAGGTTTCCTGGTTCTTATTTTATTTCCTTCTTTTTTTTTTACCTCGTGACGCGCGTGCACCGCATTTTTTGCAATTGTTTACAGTTATTCCTAAGGCATGTAGCAAATTTATTAAATGTCTCTCTTGATAGAGAGATAAGGAGAGAGGAAGAAATATTACGAGAAAAATGTTTAAACTTATCCAAGACTCGACAAATCGGGGTCACCTCTGACAAATTCAATGGCGTTGGGTGGTTAATCGCGAGCTGATCAACCGATTCAAAATTAATTCGCAATTAATCAGAGTGTGTCGAACTCGTATGACACATTTTGTTGAATTTCCTGGAATCTTCTTCTTCGTGACATCGTCAAGCGCGATATCCAATGCAAAATTCCGTCAGACGCGATAAAACACTCTATTGATCGTCCAATCAGCGTGTCGGCCGATACAATTGGTCGATCGAGTGCGACATCTCATTCGGATTCGCGAGCGAGAGCGACTCTCATCAAAATATCGGAAAGTGGTGACGTTGTGATCTTCAATGTTGGCGCCACTGCGCGCGTGACTACGTGCGGAAGTTTACGGACACGGCACGCGCGATTCGTTTTGTCACCGCACTTTGCCCAAGTTTTGAATTTCTCTGTTTCAGTCGGTAAACACGCACGCGTCCACGTCCGGGTTATAATTACAAGACAATACCACGCGTAGTCATGACGGAGGAATCCAAATTGGATCACCGCGCGAGGAAGAGGATCAAGGAGGTGAAAAAGAAGGCGCGACCGGGTGAGTAAAATTTTGATGTTTCGCGTTTCCGTAACCTATCTTGTCGCTCTAGAGACGGCGAAAAGTCACGTACACCATCGCGACATCATTTTTGTTTCCATCGCTTTTCTCATTTCCATCCGTGTGTTGTTATTAATGATCGCGTTCGAACAGCTGGTCACTGACGTGACATTAAATTCTCTGCGATTGTTTGCGAGTTGTGAGCAACGAGAAAAAAAAACTTTCCGGAATAGTAACGATGGTCGGACTACTCCTTCTCCATGACCTTGCTGATGATGTAATTCGATTCCCTGATAATCTCCGCTAATATCCGTCACCGAGCAATTAACTGGCTCGATTCAATTGCACGCCGCATACACTTCCCATCGCATGCGTTTCCTCGTTATCTAATCAAAGCGTACACGTTGCACTGATTACACTTGTTATGAGGTTTTATTCTGTAAATTGTTTTGGAATTTTGATGTACATAAATTTTTTGCACACACACACACACACATGTTGTACTTTTAGAGCTCGCAGATAAAGTAGCATGGACTCAGCACGCCTATTACAAGAACTTCCACAAGTTTTGGGAGTTCGAAGACAACGCGGAACGAATTGACGAATCTAGCGTGACTGCCGAGGAATTCGTGGAGAAATACGAGAAACCTTACAAGCCTGTGATAATAAGAGGTGTTCAAAACGGCTGGAGAGCCCAGCAAAAATGGACTATAGATGTTAGTACATCCATTATTCTAATATATTATTTATTATTTTTATATTACATACTTCTCTTAATATATTTTACCCTGGATAGTATACGTACCCTTTAATTTGCAGTCTCAAAAAATAAATATTCTCACATTCAACAGAGAAAAAAAACATTCGCAGAGTTCTAACAGTTGGTTTTGTATAATTGACATTTATTTAGTTGATAGACTGCAGAGTAAAAACATATCATTTGCAAAGTACGTGTTTTTTTACTTCGTTCCAGAAATTAGCAAAGAAATATCGCAATCAAAAGTTTAAATGCGGAGAAGACAATGAGGGATATAGCGTAAAAATGAAGATGAAGTACTATGTGCGTTACATGTTCAATAACGAGGACGATTCCCCTTTGTACATTTTCGACAGCTCGTTCGGCGAGCATCCGAGACGAAAGAAATTGCTAGAGGATTATGTAATTCCTAAGTACTTCCGCGACGATCTGTTTCATTACGCCGGGGAACATCGTAGACCGCCGTATCGTTGGTTTGTCATGGGACCTGCCAGATCTGGTATATATGAATTATTTTTACATAACAACTAACTAATGTTAAAAACATTATTGCGATGAAAACTTAATATCATCCAACTTTCTCTTATATCAATTTGTAAACGAAAGTCTGACAATTGTTACTTAAAACAAAATTGAAATTTGTCTAGATATTCGAATAAGAAGTCGCGTGTATCTGTTCTTTGAGTTTTATAAGTCATAAGAATTATACGACACACACACGCACACACATACGCCATGTCGCTCGTGTACATTGTGTAACAACAACTTGTCGACTTGTACAACAGGTACAGGCATACACATAGATCCGTTAGGTACCAGCGCATGGAACGCGCTAATATCCGGCCACAAACGTTGGTGCCTGTTTCCTACGCACACTCCCCGCGAGCTTCTGAAAGTAACCGCAGCCGAGGGTGGCAAACAGCGAGACGAGGCGATCACGTGGTTCTCGATTATTTATCCGCGCACAAAGTTGCCTACGTGGCCGCAAAATTGTCGTCCGATCGAGATCCTGCAGACTCCCGGCGAAACTGTTTTTATACCCGGCGGCTGGTGGCACATCGTTCTAAATCTCGACGAAACCATAGCCGTCACGCAGAATTTCTGTTCGCGCACCAATTTCCCGGTTGTCTGGCACAAAACGGTAAGCGGACTTGACGCAAGCAAGATACAAATAATTCTATGTGTCGTTTGTATGATAATTGTGTGTGAGTATTACGAGTCTATTTTAAGTCAAAAGATGTTAATGTATGTAAATTGAAAAGTAGCGCGTATAAATACAACTCGTACACTAACAGGTGCGGGGAAGACCGAAGTTGTCGCGAAAGTGGCTGAAGGTGCTAAATGAAAAAGAGCCGGAACTGGCGGCGTTAGCGGAAACGATAGACGTGAAAGAGGACACCGGTGTTGCCAGCGACTCTTCGAGCGGTTCTTCGAGCAGTTCCTCGAGCAGTACCAGCAGTAGCGAGTCCGAGGACAGCGAGGACGACAGTGGTCAAGAGTCACTTACCGCGCACAAGAAGAAAAAGAGGTACAAAAAAGTCAAGTGTAAAATTTTTCTATAATTTATATACGATGATACACTCTTTTTTTTTTTTAATATTTCTTTTCATAATTTATTTTTTTACCGACAATTACAAACATAATAAGGCATAATACTGTTTTTTTTTTTTTTTTGAAACATTTCTTTTTTAGAAGAAAACTGAATAACAGCCAACCCTGACAATATCCAGTATTTGGAACCTACAGAGACCTCAGACTGTACAGTATTAATCAACGATTATTGTTTATACTAAGGATAAATATAATTATTATATTTACGACCATATCTTTATGTTCATAATAAAATAAATATTAGATATAACACATATAATCCTTTTTTTTCTTTCTTCGAGATACAACATTTTGTCCAAAGCTATGTTTTTGTTTTTAGGCGTTCTTATTTTTTACGTGATAATGCACACAATTCCAATCAGGCTCTTTTCTTTTTTTTCTACCAATAGCAAAGCTACCTCGCTAAGCAACACATTGCTTAGTATGTTGTACAATACATTTGTTGCTTAAAAATAGACGTTTCTTAATATATCTAATAACGTTACGAGAGAAGAGAGACAGCGAGACGAAGATGTACAGTCAAAAGATATAAAAAAATGTGGGAAATGTAATTTTCAATAATAATATTAAAAAAGAAGTGAATAATACCACGGCAGTGATGCAAACTAACAGCGTACGATGACGGATCACGTGCATTATCATTTGACGTAAACTAAAACCGCAATTAAAAATTAAATGTACGATATACGTAGCGTGTACGACGTGTACGTATTAGCTTTTCAGTGAGTTGCTCCTGTGGAAGGTCCTCGCGTCTCGTTTATAGTAGTTCCACAGTCTCACAGTTCCATCGCTTCGTATCGACACGACGACCATGCAAAGCACCAAAGTGGAGTAAACAACATAGAAGCAAATAAATTAAGTGTTCATACATATATTATATTGTAGACTTGATAAACTTATAATCAATACAAAAAAAAAAAAAAAAAAAGATAACATATTAATCAATGAGTCTTTTATTTTTTGTTTTGATTTATACTCTGACTAGCGAGAGATCTTTTTGCGTTGTTCGTCACACGAGAATTTGCGCGTACGAAGTTAAGCGTACAAGTAACTTTGTGCAACGTAATTTGATTCCTTCTCGAGGATAATACGTTAAAAACAAATTTTATGTGAATTTTGTGTGGTGGGGCAATTAAATTGCGTACATCATTTGCAGACATATAATGCAAACGTAAATATATGTGTGTAAAAGTCTCTGAGGAAACATATTCACGTATCTTTTTGACACAAGTGTTTAGTGTAAATTCAGTACTCGAATGTGCGGCTTCGACAAGTATTAAAATTGTTCAGTATATTTAGAGAGCATGCGGCATCATCACCACAAAAAAACAAGATAAACGCACAACAGTGACACACAAGCAAAAAGCAAATAAAGTTAAAGGGAAACTGTGGAGATAGACATGGATAATGAGGTATCGGGTATACGCCACAGCTTCACTTCTCCAGAGCTGAAAACAATATCCGAGATGTTACTTCACTCGGAGAATGCAAGAGAATGTGTATTATATATATATGTAAATAATATATGTACTGCGCCAGTAAAGCAGCAGTTTCTCCATGTATAATATTGTCGATTATCTCGGCGCGCAGCTGAATAGAAAAGTATTCAAGAAACGAAATATCTCTCGTACTTACTTGCTCGCTGTGAATACGTGCTGTTGATTCGTCGCGATGGCATTAATGGCGGAAGTGTGCGCTCGAACCTCTCCGATAGGCGTGCACTCCCCCGAGTAATCCTTGGGAACGGACCAGGCCTTCAGTACGCCACCGCGACAACCCGATATCATTACCGAACCGGTGTGTATTGTGCACAATCCCAAGATCCAATCTTTGTGAGCGTTATTCAGAGACTGAACCAACTCCATTCTGCCTAGATCCCATCGTTTAATGCACATGTCCCTCGAACCTGGAGCAGAATTGTGAGTTTTAATGCCAACATATTATTACAAGACTTATGTGTTTATTAATAAAACAAAAATACACACCAGAAAATAATGTGGAACCGATCGTGGTTAAACACTGGACTCCGTCGTAATGCGGCGGCGATAAGCTAACGGACGGTCCGGACGCGTTCGGATCGGCGAGGGATATCAGATGATCCTTGCTGCCCGCTATCACTCGGCCGTCCTCGGCGACGGCCAGACACATAACCGCCGCTGTGTGCGGCGTGCTCAGTCGGGCGGTGTACGCCAATTTGCGCACGTCCCATATTCGAACTTTGTCGCTAGATGCCGTGTACAGTTCCTGCTCGTCCAGGCTCAGGGCCAGGTCGTTGATCGTAGTCTCGCCCACAGGCAGTTGAAGCGTTCTAGACGGAGTCGAGAGTGCGATCGGACCGATCTGAGTCTGACCCGAGGAGAACAGCGTCTTTATGCAGTTATTGCCAGCTCTCAGGTCCCAAATCTTGACGTACGCGGCGGACACGCTGAACAGCAATCGATGTACGGAGGAGTACTTCACGGCGACGACGTTATTCGGGTGACCGCTCAGTGTTAAACTCTCGATGCCCGTTTCCAAGTCCCACACTTTTACTGTACGATCTAATAAAAAACACGCATCATGAGTCGCATTCTACGATTCTCGACGTGTCTTTATTCGTCTTCAGAATTCACGTACCTTTCGAGCCGCTGAAAAGTAACTCCGACGTCACGCATATCGTGAGCACAGCTTTGCTGTGTCCCTCCGCTACGTGAGAACATTGCAAAATCGCTCGCGGTTGAACCTAGCGAAGAAGAAGATTTCACTAAACGAGCTTGAACAACGAACACCCGTGGTTTGTTCTCGCTTACCTTGCCCTGATACTGCGAGATAATGCCCTTCATTGGCTGCGGTTCGGACGATATCGGCTGTCTGCTCGCGGTTAGTCTGGAGAACACGTTTTCCTCACGGCTATTGAACCGCCTGTATGTGGTCGGGGATCCGGGGGGTGAAGATATATCCGTGTGCGCTACCTGCTCCCTATTAGGGTGTGTTTTGTTATGTTAGCGTGTTAGTCGGCCGGCGTTTGGCTAAATCCAGAGCTATTGTGATCTCATGCCGACTTCGTAGTTACAAGTTATTATCAATAAAAAAACATGTGTGTCCCATGCACAAAGAAGGAAAAAGGAAAGAGAAACATTGTGTTAATTTTCTGTCACGAAAGATGTTGCGTTTTACGCACAACACAAAGGAATGGTGCGCCACAATCAAGAAGCACAATTATAATCGATCTCACAGCCATTATCAAATGCAATTTTCGTACTTGAAACGGTTATTAAGCGGTTTAAGAAGCCGTCTTTTGAATCGGCTGTCGTACTTGCGTCTTACTGTTTCAAAAATTATTCATTTCTTTATCCTAATAATATACAGGAAAACAATATATTCCTATGTCTATGTAAGCATGTATGTACATTGAAAAAAATAAACATTCTGTATAAATTAATGTTTTTCTTTTATTGCGATCGTTAACAACTCGTTTTAACATGTGTGTATAAAGTGGAAAAATTTAATATTATATATAGTAGATATATATATGTTACACATTTATAAAAGTTAGATATCTATCTTACTTATTTCTTGTAAGTAATTAAGTAATATATAAATCACAAAGATTTCTTAACAAAAGTACCGTTTTGTGAGAATGGTCATTGCGGAGCACGTTGCTATACACATGTACTTATGTACGTTTTATTTTACAATATATGTAAACGCTTAAGATGTCGATTGCGAATATTCGACATAAACGTAGAAAGCTCCGAGGTTACTTTGTACATGTTGAAAAGAACCTTTTTTTACTGAGAGAAAAATACTCTGCAGTGTGTAAATCCATGTTTGTTACGTGAGTCTAAGATTTAACAAGTCGAGAAAGAGAAAAAAATTAGTTTATCTCCTTCCACGTGAATAAATCCGCCATGTATTATTCTGCGCTTATACACTTACTTAAGCGCGCGTGCGTGCGTGCACGCATCGCGTCGATTCATCAAACATTACATTCGTACGCACGAAATACTTGCACTTGATCCCTGTCTCTCGAACGAAAAGTCAAAGAAACATAAAAAAGTTCATCTCGTGAAAATAAAAATGTTCAACAGTGCGTGAAGTAAGGCGTCAAGACAAATGTATGCAAGGAATACAAGAACAAGGACGTGCTGCAGAATAATCACTCACATAGAGCCTCCGCCCGGATGAATCGGCCGTCGCAGAGCTCTGGGCGAGGTGCTGTCGCGACGGCCCAGAGTCGGCGATCCACTGGTCACGCCACCTCCGTGCTGATTTCTAGTCAATACCAATCCTCTGTGGCACACACAGAGAGAAACAACATGAGTTACAAAACACTTAATCTAATGCTGGATCTTGAATCACACAAATTGAGTTTGAACGTCGTATGCTTACTTTAGACTACCCGGCGCGCTGGGAACCCTCGTAAGAGGATGATTGTGATTCTGATTCTGATCGTCCGTTTTCGCGCTTTCGGGATTGTTCGCGTGAACGCCGTAGAGAAGCTCCTGCGGCTGCGCCGTTCTTCTTCTGACTTTATTGTTGCGCTGTTTCTCATCACCGATTATAATCTGGCTGTAACTTTCGCTAGTGATACGGAGAATACAAAAAATAAAATGCATATTGTTTGTGACGTAGAGACGCGTGGAAAGAAAAAGAGACAATTCGATTGCTGGCGAGAGTCAGAATGAAATATTTCAAAAAGTCTTGAAAGAGCGACTACCGTTTAACTTACTTGTCGGGAGAAGAGCTTCTCGAACTGGCCGGACTGTAAGCGTTGGCCTGGTTGTTCGTGAGGGACAAGAGATCTCTGTCGCGCAGAACGTGTTCGAGCAATTGGTGCTGAACGTCGCTCTCTTGCGCGACCTGATTGAGGCGCGACTCCATATCCCGCACCTCGAGCTGTTTTTGCGCGGCCATGCAACTCTGTTCCACGGTGAAAGCGAGCATTCGTTGAAGCAGATACTGCGCCTCGTCCACCGTGCGAATTGTGGAGATGAGCGCCTCGACGCCGGGCTCACCTTCCGCCTCACCATCGCCCATTTCAACCATATCCCGTTGACACTCCGCGATACTATCCTGTGATAGTAACAAGATTTAATATAATACAGAGAGAGAGAAAGAGAGAAAAATACAATGTACTAGATTTTAAGTCAATGCCGTTACCTGCAGATAACTGATCTTGCTCTTCACGTTATCGATCTCTTCGTCGATGTCGGTGACGTCGCCTCTCGCGTTCGTCACTTGGCTTCTGTGCTTCTGAAGTCTTTCCAAATCTCTGCCTAGTTCCTCCCGCTCTTGAAGCAGTCTTTCCATCTCTCTCTCCGTCTCGGCGGCGGCCTGTTTCGCCAGAGCTTGCTTCGCGATCGTTCTCTCGAACGTTTGCCATCTCTGCTTCAACGCTTTCGGGTTAAGCGGTTTGACCGGCGCGCGACCGGCAGCCTTTTGACTCAATCCCCGATCCCGTTTCCGCAGCGCCGTCACTTCCTCCTGTTTACGTCTGAGTACAACCTCCTTCATTCTCTTGTCGGCTTCCAGCGTTCTTATCACATTCGCGTGTCTGCGACTCTCCTTGCGCAACTGGGCTATCTCCCGATTGCGCCTCAGCTCGTTCTCCTTGTGACGTTGAGCTTCCTCCCGCATTTTATTCAGGAGCTTCACCTTGGCCCTCTTCATCTCCGAGAGCTCGTTTCTCAGACCTCTCAATCTGTTTTCGGTTTGCGACTGACTCTTTATCAACCTAGCGTGTTCCTTCTTGGCCGATTGAAGAAGACGCATCTCCTTCTGCATATTAGCGAGCTTCTTCTCGTACTCGTCTCGCAATTTCTTCACCTTCTCGGTGGGTGGTGCGGGCTGTTGCTGCAACGACATTAACACCTTGTCTCTTTCTTCCTGAGTGTCTTTAATACGCGCCTGCAGTTGAGCCAATTTATCCTCATAGTGTTGCTTCATGGTCTGCAAACGTTTTTGTGAGAGTTCGAGCTCTTGTATCAAACGTTGCTTGACATCGATGTCGGACGTCAGCGCCTCCAATTCACGGCCCATAGCTTCTTCCTCCTCGTCCTCTTCTGTATAAAAATATCGAACGTGAAATGTGCATTTACAAAACAAAATAGCGTTAGAAATATGATATTCGGTTTACAAAAACATGCCTTTGCGATCGGAATCATCCTCGGAATCGTCCTCGCTCCCGGAGTCCTGAGCGTTCTCCGCGTCGTCTTCTCCCTCGTCCGCCGACTTGGCGGAGGTGTTACCGCTGTGAACGTATTGTTCTTTCAGAGCTTTTAGCGTTTCTATTTCTTTCTCGACGTCCTTTTTCGCGTCGCTCAACACAGACGCAGAATCGAAATGAAACGAACTGTCACCGTACGGATTCGCTGCGATGACCTGGTAAATTTTGTAACCATCAGTCGCGTAAACAAGTCGCGTCTCTCGTAAACGCTGACACAAGTATTACCTGCATCTGCCGTTTCTTTAATTGCTGATACATAGCCTCCGCTTCCAACAGACGAGCTCGCAACTCTTCTATTTCTTGAACGTAACCTTGCACCAAACTGGTCACTTGATCGTCACCTCCGCCCGCAGCCGTCATCCACTGACCCGTTGCCTTCTCCGCTATTAACAGAGCATTTTTCGCTGTCAGCGCCTCGACGGTTTCCGAAAGAGCTTTCACTCTCGTTCGGAGACTTTGCAACTCGCTGTTCAACATTTGATTCTCGTGCCAGGCGTCGTTAACACCGTCCTCGCCGACTAATCTCTTGCCTAAGGAAAATAACAAAAAAATGTTATGTTACATGATGTTAAAACTAAAAATTTTTTCAAAAGAACGTTGTTAACAAACGTCGACCTTGAACCAAACATACCTTGTCTATATTCCATCAGTTCCAATTGAAGTTGCTGAATCTCTCGTCGGAGCGAAGCAATCGTTCTTGAACTCTTGTCCTGATTAATAGTAACCTTGTTCTTAATATTTCTCGCTCGATTCGCGTACTTTAACGTGCTCAGAGTTTCCATAAAGTCTCTATCACTTGGCGACACACACGCTATCATAACAGTCTGACTGTTTCCTGCAATGATCAATCAGAAATTTTGAAGCACGCAAACTCGACGCGATAATTCGAGTCTGTATCGCTCTTATACGACGTGACGCGAGCATTACCTCCGAGAGAATCTTGGAGCAACCTGGTCAACTTCGAGTCTCTGTACGGTATGTGCAAAGCCTTCTTCGTTTTGTCGCCGAGAGCAGAAATGACATTACCCAACGCCAACTACGAACAACAAGAGAATAAAATCTTTGTAATAGAGCTGACGGATTCCTTCCTCGACGTCTCGCGAAAGAGAGTCACCTAATCCTTACCAATCCGCAATTTATGGAAATGCCTTCCTTCGCCCGGTCGCCGGTGGCGCCCGTTCTCTTCAGTCTCTCGGAACCGGCCAGATCGACGAAGTGAAATTTCGCGGTTAACGTTTCGAACTCGTTCGCCAGCTCGGCTGTGCTCGTGTCGACGTCCGCGTCGGGATCCTCGACCTTGATGCATCGTTGCTGCTTGATGTAAAGCGTGAATATGGCGTGCGACCGGGAGGACTGTGTGTTCATCTGCGTGGATCCTGTTGTGCGCGACAGCGCGCCCAATCGCAGATACTCCAACGCTTGTTCCGGACTTGTCACGACTCGCGGTTCCACTCCGGTTAAATGTATGTTGCCGGTGGTATCCTCGTGGATACGGGCACCGCCTCTCGGCCCTCCGGGCTCCAACAGATCCTTCAAGTCTTCGTTATATAATTCCAGAAATTGCGCTGTAACCTGAGGCCAAAACGCGTCATTATAAATTGCGGGATCTTAACTCGAGTTTCTCCGACGAGTTTCTCGCAAGATACGAACCTTGAACTCGGGTGGCAACTGCGCGCGTTCTCTCGCGCGTTCCTGCTTATCCGCTATTCCGTTGAAGAGATGCCCGATGGCACGGGGTATGATTCCGACAATGTCCTCGTCGACCTCCACGTCGAAACCCGTGCCCATGGTGTAGGTTTTGCCCGAGCCCGTCTGTCCGTACGCGAGCACCGTCGCGTTGTAGCCATCCAGCGCGCCTTCCACGAGCCGGCTCACGCACGTCTCATAAATTGTTCTCTGATCCGACTGAGTGTCGAAAACGTAATCATATGTAAAGGCCTTGTCCGGTCCGAGAAACACTTGCGGCTCCCCCGCAGGCACCTGGGTGCAAATTCTGCACATGTCGATCACCTCCCGAGCTACTTGAGGCCTTATTCTGCCGGCAAGCAATACATTTGCGTTAGTGAAATTTTCCAGTAACTGATAAAACTGACGTCTAATCGTCAGACTTTAAAAAAAAACGTTATCATTAGATTTATCATTAGATTTTTTTAAATAGAAAAGATTTGTGTGCAAACATGAAGTGATTTTCTGAAGGACAGACAAGATTTGTGTATAAAGCACAAATTCGTGGGTTTATTTACAAAAATAATAAATTATTGAGGCGGAAAAAAATTAATCGTCAGTTCTGGTGAACAGTTTCTGATGTACACATCACACTTGGATGCCGGTTGCAAACTAGTAAAAAATAATTTGTTCGACATTGCGTAAGTCTGTAAAGCGTCGATGTAATGATCGATCAGTTATAAGAAAAAAAAAAACATCGTGATTTAATCGCGCGTCTCTCGGAAGTCGCGAGTGTGTGCGTTTTTCATTGCGTGTAGCAATCAAGCCTACGCACTTGCGTCGTAAAAGGAGATACTTGACGATCGGAATGTGTTTGCGCGATCCGTCAGGTATATCGCGCGCGGAACAAGAGAGCGTTTTTCTCGCCGTGATGCAAACTGCAACTCTCTCGTTTCCTCGTGATCGATAAATGCGTGCGATAGAAAAAAAAAAACAAATTTTCACAATCCAGCGATAATTGCAGTAATGTTTGCACTGTAAACAGCGCACAACAGAAACGATCTCTCCAGCAGAAGTTTTCTCTATTCTCAACGTTTCTTGACGCGCAACGAAGACATTGCGAGGAAAGTAAACACGGAAAACAGCGCATTGCGGCGAAGATCTATAAAAGAAATAAAAGAATACTACAATAAGTGTAAAAGAAAACTACATACGACTCGTTCCCGATTTCCATGATTGATTTGGAAAAACGCGCGTGGCGTTCGAAACCGCGTGGGCATTTTTTTCTCGCGTTTTCAGCGAGTGAACATTTCTCGTCGACACCTCCTGTCTGTCTCTCTTTCTCTGTCTGTTCAATAACGAGATCGGTCTGAGACCGATGTGTTGGGTGGACCAGGAGTTCGCCAAGATCTCGCCCTTCTCGGAATCTGCACGCGCTTAATCTCTTTTACTTACCGTACGGCAACGCGTACGCTCGAATCGTCCGCCATCTCGCAAGGTATCTCCGGCTCTCTCGCAGGAATGAAGGGAAAGGCAGTCTGGTTAGGCGAGAGTTAGGCCGAAACGTTGACAATAGTTAGGCAAAGGGTCACGGCGGATCGCCGTGCGACGAATGTCCACGGGACGCTGCGAGTTGGCGCGCGCGCGTTTACCAGCTGCGACGACCGTGAAAACTTAGACATTCCTTGGGAGCGATGCGCGACGGACCGCGCATCTCTCTATCGTTACATACACGTTTTCGCAAGAGAGAGGGAAAGACCGATTCACCGGGAACGATTCGCCGACGGTCGTCGAAACAGCGCAACAACTCGAGCCGCCGTTGAATCATTTGTCCGTACGATCATTGTCTCCGCATTTGCACCGAAGTTCATTGATAAATGCTGTTTCGCGCTCTCTCGTCAAGTCCGGTCGGCGACTAGAGATCCCGTCCGTGATCCGTGGACAAGCGTTTGCTGCTCTGACACTCACTGGACACTCGTCACGCGCATGCGTGCGGCTGCAGGCGAATGAGGCGACGCGATTTGCAGCTTCTTGGAATTGCGTGTACATACACCGTGACGTAAAATTATATGATGCAAAATACTTCCGTGGTTGCGCGGTAGCCGACCAATTGGAAGGTGTCGCAGTACTCTTTGATTTTCCGCGAGGAGTCGTGCTCCGACCGCCGGCAATGATACATTCTCTGATATTCTGTACATAAAGTAGTTTTATTATTGTACAAGAGCATAAATAGCTGTTAAGATTGTAATACAATATAGCTGGGATATAGATGTGTTCGTGTAATACTTTTTTAATAGGAATGATAACAAGTGAATTTTATATTATGATTGAAATAAATATAACAACCCAAAAGACACAACATCCAATTCGTTTCTAAGCTTCTTTTCTTGCTGAACATTGTCAAACCATCTTGAGAGATGAATATATTGCGCCTTCTCTTGATTGCTCAGTTGCTTCTATAGAAAAAAAGATTATAAACTTATTTGATAAATGATTGCACATACATGTGTGCATCTGCACACTTAATTGTACATTACCAAGAGATCAAAACTATTCATTCAACAAACGTTACCATTACAGAATGCAGGACATAATAAAGTGCAATGTCTGCAAGAGTCTTTGCTGTACCAGTTATATATGTCACATCTTGTAATACTGTATTCAGTTCCTACGATCAAAAACGTATCAATATCTTACTTTCTGTGCTCTGCAATATATTTACGCATATGTGGCTATATTTTATATATTACATAAAACACTCTCTTGGCATTGGCTGGAAGATCGGCGTAGTTGACACAGACCGTTATGTATTCCAACCACTGCTGTGTCAGAGCTTGCACTTCCTTGTCATTGCCCAGTAAATCGGAATATTTGGATCTCTTCAGAAGTGCTTGCACAATGGTGCTAAATCCTTGAATGGGCAATGAATCCTTAGATTCTGGAACAAGTACTATCTGAAAAGTAGATAATCACAGCAAATCAAATTGCGATTCTGTGAATCCTTCGACTTTTAAGTTTCACTGAGATTTCTTTTGTAAACAAAAACAAAATTAGCGTACAATATCAAATTAATACTCACATGTTTACTAGAAATTTCTAATTTTCCTGGACAAACATCCAGATATCGCGCTATTTTTTCCACGCATTCGATATTACAGAGGCCCATAGTAATACTCGTATAAAAACGTAAGAGTATGAGATAATACGACGGAATAATATACGGAGAAACAAATAAAAACCAGAAGTCCGATCAGAAACATGTAAATAGCTTCAGTTGTAATTACAAGATCAAGACCGGTGCAGCGAGGATCATAACAATAAGGAGAGCGGCCATATATGAGCACTTTTTGCGAGGACTGTTTGCGCATACGAATCTAACCCAGTGAATAAAAATGCTATCTTACCGATTTATTTGGTTCTGTTCCGTGCTGTGTGCGCGTCGATTCGATATATCGACTCTCGAAATACCGCGCGCTTCGATGGCGCACTCGAATTGGCGGGCGGTAGTAGTGGTCAGTTCGCGATCTTCAAGCTGAATCTTCAAATCCGAAAACAGTGGTTTTTTTAATGAAATTTTTTGTCCGTCTTGTCTGCGACAACTAACTGTGTCTAAAAATACATCTTCTAGGTGTCTTCGAAACGTCGAATGTATGTCTAAATAAAACGCGATAAAAGAAATGACAGGATTTATTCAGAAAAAAAATTGACAGAGATGCTCGCGAACACACATCATATGTGTGTCAGCTGTTGCATATACACTTGACGCATCATTATACGAAATATGCCGCCAGTTGTGCCATTTTGTCTTTCGGCGGTTTGGGTTTGCCTCGATTGCGACTTTTTGTGTGACCGCGACTGCGCGTGACGACCGGTTTCGAAGCCACCGCACGATGCTTTTCCACCAGCGGGGCGAAGGCCGGAGTGCAGAACACGCAACCGGACATTTCTGTCGCTTCGTTCGGAAGTTTACTTTTGTCCTGAAAGAACAAGACGTTAGACGAACAGTTAGAGTTGTTTCCCGACAATCGCGCGTGTGTGTCGAACAATTTGTTACACACACCTGTTTGTATTCAACGCTCACTAATTGCGCGCCGCAGTCGCAAGTGTCCGTGTCGACTGTTACTTTGTGCGCGTTTTCGAAGAGATGGATGATAACGTCGCAACGATTGCATCCCAGTTTCCACTTGGGAGCGGCCGAAGGGTCGAGCACGAGAATGCCGAGGTCGCATTCCAAACAACTGGACAAACCGTTCGAGTTCATGCCGTGCGGACACGTCGGATGCGTGCACGAATTACAACCGCTCATTCCTTTCTTCATGTCTCTGAAAAGTGAATGAGAGATAACTCAACTTCTTCTTTTTTTTTTTTTTTTTTATACGATTTGATCGTTACAATTTCGACACATGTGTATGCGTACCTGAACGGCGGATTGTTGTAACAGTAAGGACAAAATGTGTAGCTTTTTCCCCGTGTCCCGGTCGACCACGAGAGCAATTCGAAGTCGTCCAGCGGACACTTGAGTTCCTTGTATATTCGTATGTTTCCATTTTGTGGCAAGTTGTAAGTCTCGTTGCAGTGCGCGCAATGCATTCTAGACGGTTTGGTCTGTATGTATTTCATGTATCGACGGCACTTGCCACATCTGCGTACAACAGAGAATCGAAAGAGTTGCAAAATAGGTAGAAAAAACACTACACTGAGACATTTCACGGATTTACCTGGAATGCGCTTTACCGGATGCCGACAACGGCGAGAACGAGACTTCGAACAATTGATCCATGGCTTCTATGCTCTGCACGAAATAATGAAATTTCTGCTTGAAGATCTCCACGGTGTGTTGCAGAACAGCGTGAAAGTCGGCGCGACCTAACGCTATCAGATTCAATTGCTCTTCCACCGCGGATCTCATTGTAGGCAAAACTAATTCAGGATCTATCTAGTAAGAAGGACACACATAGACATAGAGAGAAAAAATTGGTGTCACGTCGGCGGGAAGTCGAAAGTGAAAAGTACCTTTTGATATCCGTGGACCAAAACGATGCCGAGAGACGTGGGTACCAACTTTCTGCCTGCCGCAACGGTGACGTAGTTTCTCACGCAGATGTTGTTTATGTGCACGGGAATCGAGGCGTCCGTTCCGATGCCGTGTTTCTCCATGAGCGAGATCAATTCCGCTTCAGTCAGATAATCCGGCGGTTGCGTGTAACATTCGACTAGCTTTGCCTGCGTGCAAACAACAACACCGCTGTGCTTCATCGCGCGAAACTCCTCTTTCGCAATCTCTCTCTTACCTCTTGTATGTTCACTTTCTCGTCGGTCATGAACTTGGGCAGCGTGTCGCTGTTGCCGAGCGCTTGCCAAGTGAGAATACTCGTGTATCCGGGATCGAGCAGGCTGTGACCGGTGGTCGTGAATATCTCTATCCCTATCTCGAATTTCACCGTGGTGCTCAGATATTTACAATCTCGCGCCAACTGTAAAATTCAAAAGCAAGAGAGATTAGCATCTCTCGAGCGTATCTCGTCGAACATGAACACGTACCGTGGCGATAAAATGTCGCGTTATGTAATCGTACAATCGCCACGCGTCGCCGTCCAGTTCACCTCTTGTCGCGTGTTTCATGGGTGTTATAGGGGGATGGTCACCCGCGTCATGACCCTTCTTCGGCCTGTTGATACCGGACGCTAATATCTTGCGGACCTCCTCGCCCCAATCCGGACTGTTTTGCTGCTGTTTCAGCGTTGATCTTAAATAAAATTAAATGACTCTGTAATAAGTGAGAAATTGAATAATAATCGGATGGGCTATTATTGCGCGCGATGATGATCTTACAACAGATCGAAGTTGTCGGGATACGACGTCGTTTCCGTTCGAGGATAACTTATGTATCCCTGAGTGTAAAGCCTTTCTGCGATCTGCATCGCGTGCTGAGGACCCATTCCCAATCCAGAACTCGCGACTCGCATCAGTTCCACCGTGTTCAAAGCTATAGGTCGCGATTTCGATTTCTCTGTACTCTGTACACTCACTACCCTACATACAATTTCATTTTAAACGTTTCTACATATCCTAGTTGTTCAGATAAGATTGCAGTAAGGTGTGTGACAACTCACGTTGCTTGATCGTGTTCCTTTACATGGCTCAAGAACATAGTTGCGACTTCCTTGTCGAAGGAACGCACGCGGCTCCAACTTAGTATAATGTCTTGACCATCGCCAGACTTAATGGTTACCTGAAGATGAGATAAATTATATTATTTAACTTCTGAATCTTAACACACGACACGCCTGACATTGCCATCTCACATTCATTGCAATTGTGTACCTGTAACACCCAGTACGGATCTGGTTTGAAGGTTTGAATCTCATCGTGCCTCTGCACACAAAATCCCAATGTCGGCGTTTGGCAGGGACCGTAAGAAATAAGCGACACATCTAAATCTCCGTATTTGCCCTGAAGTGCAGTTAAAATGTGATATTTTATAATTTCATGTATATGAGTATATAAATGCAGAGCCAACAGTTTGTAACCTACTTGGAAGAATTTAGTTTGATAGCGAGTGAATGCACAACCTATTCGCAGATCTAATTCTTGACGTGCATCTACACTTTTAGCTTCATTCTCATTGGGTTTTATCAAAGTTGCCATAGCAGCTTTTATATCTTTCTCTGTGATAGCTGAAAATCGTGCTCGCCATATATCCTACAAAGAACAGGAAGCTATTGTATTTTATTTGGAAAAAAAAAGTATTGAGTTTCAACAAGAGTAAACAAACAATACAAACAGCTCACATTTATATGCAACTTTCTGTGCATTCCTTGCTGTACAGCATTGATAACTTCAAAGCAAATATTCTCTCCCTCTTTGTCACAATCCAGCCATAATACTAAGTAATCACAATGAGAGCCTTCTTTACCCAGGAAATATGGTATTCTGAGTTTTGGCACAGCTTCCTTCTTCTCAGTTGGACATGAAAACAACTCTGCCTGATAACACATGAAGCAAGACATATCAATCACACACACACACACACACATACAGAGAGTAAACATAATACAAATGTCACATGTTTATTAATCTCACCGGATCTACTTTGTCCCAATTGTTGTACTTTCCAATGAAATCCAATGTCATGACATGTCCACATACGGATGTCATTTTAAAATTGACAGTTTCTGATTTGAACTGGCCCACCCATTCGTGAACGGAACAAGATCCGTTCAAGCCTGGAGATAAATATTTTCAAAAATGGGAAAATACGTAAGACTATTAATGCGCTAGTAAATAACAACAATCTTGTCGAAACACACCTTTTCTGGTGCTGCATCGTCCATTGCTCAGTATATTGGCAAGGGATGCTGCCAGAGAAGGTTTCTCAGCTACCATCAACGCAGTCTTCATTTTCACGCAAATATGTTTGTTGTTCGTATATATTACAATATTTAAAAAAATCTTCACCCTCGAGTGTGTCGCTAATAAGAACGCATTTTGGCTCGACACTCCTTCTCGACTTCTTGTTGAGATTATTGACTTCAACCAAAACAAAGTCGGTACAACAGCGTTCTGACATGAGACGCGTGTTGCACGCCGCAGTGCATTTGCAGCGCAGCTTTGATCGAAATAGCGATCGATAATACAGTCGACCGATTATCGATCTAGCTGTTATCGATAAGTGATAAAAATGTTTCGAAATATTTTAGTGGGGAGCTAGTCGGTGGAGTTTGGCAATTACTCCAGCATTCTTTTAAAAATTTTAAATGTTTATTTACAGAAAAAGGTATGTGTGCAAGATTTATCAGTTATTAAATATAACTTTATGCATTTTTGTATCTTATAAGAATAAGAATGTAAAACTTTGGAGTAGAATTTTTGAGCCGTCTGCAAATTTTTATACAGACACGCTATAAGAGGTTAAAGAAAATTAATTTCTCGGCAACAAATAGCAGGAAGATTAATATGCATTATTCATTCTGAGACATGATAGATACGCAGGTACACGCGAACGACGGGAGCGGGCAATGTCGCTTCAGCATCTACTTTAAAGGATGCGATCAAACATTTTGTAATATACATGCAAATACGTTCGCCATTATCGAATATTAATTTCCATGATATTTTCAGCTTTTTTCTTAAAAGAAAAAGACGACGATTATCTTTACGGTCGAGAAAATCGTGAGATTGAAATAGTCGGGGGAATTTACGAGGATGTAGCATGGCGGCAGCGCGGCGCGGAGAAGCGAAAAGGAGTATCGACCGCAAGTTTGCATGCGGAACACGCCGGGTATTGTTGTGCATTATTTTGTATTCCGATAGCGAAACTATCTCCCGAATATCGGGAACTGCATACTTCATTACGGAGAAGAGCGCAAATTCTCATTTTAAATTGTTGATAGGGCACGGAGTGACCTTCGCGAGGGAGAGGGAGCGGTGTTTTGCGCTGCATTGCGCGGCAGGATCGAGTCGAGAAAGTCGGAGTGGTCCAGGGTGGGTGTCGAGAAGAAGGAGAAGGAGGAAGAGGAGGAGGAGAAGGTAAAAAGGGAGAAGGGAGGGATGTGCACGATATACGAAAGCCGCATAGGCTCCCCGCGCGCGCGTAATATCGGATCAGTCGGTGAATGTGCCGCGATACGAGCGGGAGATTTCTTTTTCGGCGAGCCTGAGGAGGATCGCGTCTCGCGGATTAAAATTCGGAAAGCGCTATCTCGTCACTTCGCTTTCCTCCTCGTTTCACCCTTGAGTGGTGCGGCGGCGGCGACGGCGGCGGCGGCGGCGGTGGCGGCGACGACGACGGCGGCGGCTGCTTCTTATGGGGGTGTTCGCGTTAACGGTCGCACGCGTGCAACACGCGTGCTCAGCCGTCTCGTCGTGGAGGACGTGCCGCGGACGACGCCGCTGGGAAGAATGGTGAAGTGATTCCACGGTTGTGTCCCGTGGGCGCGGCGGAAGAACCCGGAGAAAAAAAGAAGTGAAAAAGATAAAAGAAAAAGAAGAAAAGAAAAAAAGAGCTACGCGAAAGTGAGTTACGCGCGCACGTCACACACTACACGGTCGGCCGGTATGTACACGCGGTCTCGCCGTAGCGGGAGAGCGGTCATCTCGGCGATCATCATCTTACTCTGGCAGATTTACCGGAACGGCGCAATTCTGGCCAACGTGACACCGTCGTCGTGCAACATCGTCGCCGACGGACGGGATCTGCTGTGCCGTAACGCCGATCTGCTCTCCATAGGTCCGATCCAAGATTTCGATCCCGCGCGGATCGTCAACATTACGAAGATGTAAGTATCTTACTTGCAATAATCATTCAATCTTGATTGCGTTCGGATAGAATTCACGTGTTTTATTCTTAAATATATACGTTTGTTCCTCGCGTGTTGTTATGTTATACACATAGAAAATATATACGTATATGTTTTAGCAAAGAAAAAACGAGATGAGTAATTACGCGCATTGCGTAAATTCGCAAAAAAATCTGCAAACATATTTGGAAGCTAATCGCAGTGCCATCGCGCGCCCTACATACGGCTCTAGCCTTTTTTTTTTTTTTTTTTTTTTTAATCTAAAATGTTTAATCGTCTAAAAAGCATTTTTTTTCTTTGCAATAAACGTGATCAACGTGCTTTGTACGCGCGTAATTACGTTTTGCGCGTTTCTCGTTTCTTTCTCTTCACGCCGGAGATCTCATTGCCCGGATTTGTCATTGTCTTTTTCGCTGCAGCCGCATTTTTCCTACATAAAAGTCCATCGGACGAAAACTTTCGAACACTCGGTGAACAGCGTAAGGTGAAATAAGAGAAGCAACGTGTGATGTGTACGTACGTCGCACTCGATGCGTCCTACATACCAAACGGAATGACAGCCGATGTTCTATAGATCGTGATTTAGGATCAAGGAAACGAGTAGGATTTATGTCAGAGTCATTCTCTCTCCGATCCGATTCCTCTGCGAAAACGTGCGATTCGTGCAATTTTATTTGTTTAACAAACAAACCGCTTTATAAACCGCTCGCTTTTATCTTTATCGAGATTGTTTTCTTTTTGTTTTAGTTTTACGTGAATCTTTGGTCTTCAGATAATCACATCTCGTCGAGAAAACATGCGCAGCATGTCCGGATTTTCTCGCTGTAGCGATATTTCGGCCGAATTGTTGTCTGTGTGACTCGTCCTCGGCAAAACAGAATGAAGAAAGATATGAATAGACGTAACACACACGAGTTGCGTTTGCACCATCCCCTGTTTAGTCACACGCGACGCCCCATATCTCTCTATAAATATTTCTCCGCGTTGAAATTACGCGCGACTGGTTTTTTCTTTTCTCTCTCTCTCTCTCTCTCTCTTTCCCTCGCTCAAGCAACGTGATTGATTTTTCCTCTTCTTCGAATTTAATTAATTCAACCCGAGAGAATTTCATCCTCGAATTTAATTAATTCCAACCCAGAAACTGTTATGCGGAAGAGTTGTCGCAAATTTTCGCGTCTAATATAATTTATCGTACGGAGTTTGTTCTTGAGCCAAAACACAAATGTTGTAGAAAACATAGACTAGACAGCAATAACATCAATTTGAAAACAATAAACACGAAAAAAACAGAGTAAAATAAGAAAAACAAAAGTAGTTACAAATATTATACGCATGGAATATTGCATATCGATTTGTTTGTGAATTTTTTTTTTTTTTTATATAAAACAACGCGCAATAACGTCTCTAACCGCGTAACGTTCGTTTTTTCAATAAAATGTTATAAGAACACGGAAGGTGCGCCGTTCGTAATTCTTCTCACGTTCGCGGCGCGGCGCGTGACGTCTATTGTGAAAGTAATTTCAATCGCGAACTTGATTCACTTTACCCGCGAGCGACAAATCCGAGCTGAAATTTGTTCGCGCTGTTTGCGACGGTGTAATAATTGGTTTTGTATTTTTGTTTTGGGTGCTCTTTCGCGAAGGGTGTATCGAATGTATCAAACAAACGTTTTGGTGGAGAGGATATAATTTTTGAGAGCTTAACTTTCAATTATTATTATTTTTTTTTTTTTTTTTTCAACGAGATTCTCGCAAACGCGCGGAATGGGATTCCCGATACCGATGACGGAACGCTATGTATTGTACGTATAGATATGACACACGCAAATACGTATACGCATACACACGTACACCTGACAGAGAAGTGCAAAGTCTGGTAAATTCAACAAGCTGTCCTTGGAACGTATAAAGCATCGAAAGTTTTCAAAGGCCTGCGCAAAGGCCTGTCATGTTCCGAAAGCGTAATTAGAATCCAATGTCCGCGTGTGTCCGCGCCGAGAAAGTTCCATCGAGAACTTGAACAAAAAAAAGAACAAAACAAAATAACAAACGAACTCGAAAGTGTCGCTTTTTCTATTTTAAGACGAGAGAATGAAACAAGAGAGAAGGAAAAAGAAAAAAAAATATATTTGACTGAGACGCGCGAGATTGTATCGTAGGCGACATCAGAAAAGCGCGCCCGTCTGACGTTTCTGACGTTTCTCGTATTTAAACCGCTCTCGTTTAAATCGCTCCGATGGTTGCGAAGATACGCGGGTGAAAAGAAATGTACAAACGAATACAATTGGCTCGAATAACGACGAAACATGAATAAAATGTCATTTCGAAATGAATTTTATATTAAAATCCAATTTGCTCGCGTTACGTGGGCCTTAATTTTTTTTTTTTTTTTTTTATTTATTCTCGAATTTAACGAGCTTGTACTTTTGTCGTTGAAAAACGAACAATTTTTATCGAATGACAAATAAGCGTAATCATCATACACGTGTAACACATTGCATAAATTCGGTGACATTGCGTGCTGGCGAGGTAATTGCATCGAGCAAATGCGTTCGTTAGTTATTCGGCGTCGTGACTGTAATCTGACCGCGAGCACATTGCGAATTTTCAATAATTAAATAATCTGTACACTCACATTTATTGTTATTATTCGGATTATGTAATTTTCCAAAGAGAAAATCTCTTAAGTGAAAAAGCTTTGAGACAGCACGAAGCTTCTTTGTAAAGTGAGACAAGACGTTCGATCAAAATCTTGCGTTTTATCTTTGCGTCATATAACATAACGTGAAGTTTTAATAACATCTTTAACATCTTTGATCGATCACTCAAGCTTTCGTCGCGACGGACACGCTATACTCGTCTCTCGTCTCAAAGAAATCTTTCTCCCGCAATATTCTTCATATTATACAAAACGTCTCCCGCGTTGTGTCTCTCCCCGTTTCATTTCGTATAAACGAATAACCAGACATCGATCTTGAGCGAATGAGGTCGAAGGACCTCATAAAAAATGGGCCAGAGAATCCCACGCAGAATCTCTCTCTGGATTCGCGCCGACGACGCGAACGTAAAAGCGTCGATTCTTCCTGCTAGTCGCGCCGGTGTTTCCCTCAACATTGTCCTACTTCTTTTTATTACTTGTGTACCCCGTAAAAGCGCGCAAGCTGTGCCATTCTTAGCTGATGTCTCAACATTGATTTCTGCGACTCGCTCGTCTCGATAGTATTCGCTGAAACCGCGCGGACAGTCGTCTTCTAATGGAACACACAAACAGATATATTATATATATCCATTAGAAGACGACCTAACCCTGTTCTACGTATAACAAAAAAATAGTCAAAAAATGAATAAATCTAATTAAAATACAATTATCGGGTAATGATAAGTAAATTAATTACCATGTAATAAAACTTTTCTAACTTTATCGCGCACTCAGTTCTCTGTCACAAAATCGCTCTCGCTCTTTTCTTCGTGAGGACATATAGAATTAATATTAAACACACTGCTCTCCCCGATAAGGAAGAAAAAAAAATCATTTCGACGCGACATTTTACCGTGACCGGCAAGACGGTTCGGCGATAAGCCGTCGAACATTAGTTTTAATCGCGGGCGGGGATCATACCCGGAGTCTTTACATAAATTTCAGTCGGTCACAGTGTAATCTGGATCTGAGGATCTGGAGTTCTACTTTAAGCGCGCCAAAGGGTAGAAAGAGGAGAGAATTATCCGGGATCCGTTTGCACTCGTGCGGGAGCATAATATCTTCTCCCTTTTTTACGGGTGCAGCGATCTTTCACAGTCATCTATCGGTGAAAGAATATTATTTTTAGACGTTGATTTTAATAAATCGCGCGCCAAACAGTATTTTTCTGCTCTTTGCGTTCGCGGCATGTCATTTTTCAATAAATTGTCCCGTATAAAACGCAACGCGAACGTTCGAATTTCTTTTTTATCGTGCGCATGTTTTACGCAATTGTTTCAGCGATCTGACCAACAATAGCATAACGGACATTTCACCGCGTGCTTTTCATCGATTTCCCAATCTCGAAATTTTGTAAGTATCTCTCCACACGGCGACGATCAGTCCGCCGCCGACGA
>QVNW01000699.1:27500-48349 GCA_014825475.1 Pseudomyrmex flavicornis | reverse complement strand
CACACACACACCACCCACCTATACATACAAATTCCAGCATGATATAGAATTTATTGAAACTTACAATAATCAACATCATATAATGTGATATTTCTTCATGGATATTTAACAGTTAAACTATCTATCAGGATTGCCTTTGAATATAAAAGATAAAACGGATGTGCGATGATGCGCACTTGTTGCTAGAGCTAACAAGTATGCGTGTGTGAGTATACTTTTTTTTTTTTTTATTTGATATGATTTCCAAGGCATGTGCTTCTCGACGCGTACGTATCCCCGTAATGGTTTCATGCATGGCACATTATTAACAAAAAATGTGGTTAGTTTTAAACAAATTGTCTTGTTTGTGTATTTTATTTATATTTTGATGCTATGCTGACGTCACTCTTTAAGTGCACAATAAAAATGCTATAAAGTAAAAACTAAACGTAGAAGTTATATATTTGAAAGATTAATCAAACGAATGAAGAATTGCAACGATTGTAATGCTTTTAACTATTCAATATTCAACTTAGTCAAAAGTTCAGCGTTATATATATGATTACCGATTACATTCTATGTATACATTCTTTACGCGTACACAACACACGCACGCACGCACGCACACCAAAGGAAGCATCAGTGTCATTATCATAGCAAATTGTATATTGTGTCATTGTTATTACTCAACTATTTAAATTGTGAAAATTTTGTGTGAGTTTTGAGCTTTATTTTAACACACACATCTGTCTGCAACTGTAACTATTGGGCTAGATGTGATACGCATACGTCGGTTCAAAACTTTGTGTTCATAACTAATGAAATCACAACTTTTGGCTTATTATTTCAAGAACTAGATTTGTGTGGAAGAACCAAAGCGCATTTTGTGGTCTATATAAGTATATAAAAAGTTCGTTATTCGTATATAAAATCTTAGTGATTTTGTCGTGATCTATGAGATCAGAGAATATATCACTATTAAAATAGAATATTTTGCGCTTGTTCGACTTGATTATTCTCGTCGGAGGAAGAGCATTGAGACAATATGTCTAATTGCTCCTCACCACCAGCTAACACTCGTACATCACGGTCAGCGTCAATGCGCATTTTTATGAGTATTCTTTCTACTTCGTTCATTTTTTCCATGCCCAAAGTGTCCACTGAAAACATAAAAATGTTAATTGAATAAGTAACAAATTACTCAAAACTATTATCCATACAATACTTACAACCCATCGCACTAACATCCTTTTTTAAAGTTCTCGCTACAGCTAATCTTATATTCGGTACTTTATCGCACGACAAACTTAATAAACATGGTAACATTTCTTTCACAAACTTGCTTCCATCGATCGCGTTATTGCGGATCAAATGCGCGCATACGAGTGCGTAAGTTTGTCGGTGTATCCACTTTTTGGCATTTAGTACCAGAAACTCTCGAAGTTCTTGAATGAGAGCTATAATTAAAACGTCTTCGGTGCGTAAGTAGCACATGATTCGCGTGACCTAAAAAAAATAAAAAAAAATAAAAAAAAATAAAAAATCAAGTTAATCTTGCATTTAAAATAATTGCAAAGTGCATAATACGCGAGAATTGCACGTCTTATACATACCAGTTCGAGCGCAATGTGTCTAACAGCGGCGACCTTGTCATCAAGCAATTGGAGGGACAATGGTGCGATGTTTTTAGCTACCTGATCCGGACTGAACAGAGTCACGATTTCAAGTAACTGTTTGGCCAGTTCTTCTCTAAACCTCCAGTTCCACTCGTTGTCCGTGGCAAGAAAATGGCTTAATCTCGGCAGATATTGGCTGCGATCAACGGGCTTGAGTATTCGCAGAAAGATTGCGAGGTGTTTGAGCACACCTATCCTGACCTCGTCGAGATCCTTAATAAAACCATCGTAAATCGGCACGAGATCTGTGGCGGTAAGTTCTTCGCCTAAGATCATAGCAATTTCGTGAATGCTAGACGCTAGAGTACGTCTAACTTTCCAGTGTTTCGCGCTTGATAATGATTGATAAGCTGTTTTTAGACACTGCCAGTTTTCTCTGCCGAGTGTGAGCGTGACCGCGGGAAAACTGAAGGCACAATGACGCGGGATGTCGGCGCCCATTTCTACGCATTGTTCCGGGTCGGCCATCGACACAAAGTAATTAATCAATATTTGAGGCACAATATTTTGCTCGTTATTCTTCATGTTCTTACCATGGTTACAAGACTCATCGCTCTTATCAGTAGAATCAATATTGCTATATATATCAAAATTCATGGTCGATAATAATTCTCGAGTATCGTTCAATGAATTCGTTGCATCGCCATAAAGTGATGGAAAACAATCGTCATCATTATCGCCGTCTTTTTCTTTATTTTGTTTAGCGACGCTCAATTGCTGATCTATTTTACTGTCTTTTTTTTTATTTATTATATCGTCATTTGTCCACCAACACTTAACAATATGGCATAACGATTTAGAAGAGTCTGATGAATCGTTCGCATCGCTCGTAGAATCTTGTTTTATCGCTTTTTCAGCGTTATTACGATTCATCGCTGATTGCCTCGCAGCATGAATAAGTTCGTCATCCAATGGTATCTCCGGAGGGATGTAATAATATAAAAATGGACTATATTTTTCTGTATCATCAATGTCTTGCTTGGAAGACGAATCTTTGTGCTTGCTTGTTTTCTGAAAATTAAAAGAGATTATCATTTTGATATGTACTTATTAAAAAAGTTATACATATAAAGATTTTATATTTAGGTAATTTTAATAAGAGACAAATACTTTTATCTTGATGTTTAAAAAATAAAAGCTACTTTATGTGAATTTAAAGTAAACTTATCAGATTCTTTTACTTTCTTTAAGATCGTACAACTTTATTAAAATTTAATTTTCTTTAATGTTACATATGTACTTCAGAGAATTTCCCATTTTCTTGTGTTTTTAATGTTTCTTCCTCTTGGCAATCATTTCTTTCTAGCGAAATCGATGAGTCTTTTATAATGTATCGCATTTCTCGATCGTATTTATCGTTTCGTATCGCAGACGATACAAAAAGATCTTTAGACTCCATATTATCAGCTAGCATGAGTGTGTGACTCATAAGTGTGCCTTTAACAAAGATTCCATCGTACGAGTAACGTAAGCTGCAAAAATATCAAAACTGTTTTTATATATATCTAATTTGTATTGATATGTGATCAAATCGCCGTTACACATAATCGGAAAAAACTTTATACCTAAAATTGTCCTGTTGACCAGTGTACACTAATTCGCCATTTTTATTGTAAATAACATCTGTAAACTGTTTAGCAAATGTCGATATAAATGGTCCAAGTATTTGAAAGGCCGATAATCGCACCCACTTTGATTCGTCGGTCAAATGCTTAGCCAATATGTCAGTTAATAATGATCGACGATGCTCAGGCGTTATGCAGCAAGAAACTGGCATCATTACTTCGACGCACGCTTTCCGCACGTTCCACATTCTGTCGTCGCACAGATCGACGAACGTAGGAATCTGAAAATAAAATTCGAGATTATTAAACTGGCAGAATTAATAAATATCGCAGTATAAGTTCAGAATGTCTTTTTTAGATTTTCTGTATTTTTCATAATAATCAGTTTACAATTAGAGCTCTCACCAATTCGTCAAATAATTTTTCTTTTCCTACAGCAATGCACATTTCGCCAAAATGAGTAGCGCAGGTTCTTCTCACCATCATATCGTTGTCATCGCAAAGGTATAAATATCGTCTCAGGAAATACTTTTCTGTAAGTTCGCTACCAATCAGCGGTGCTAGTCGACACATCAGCTGCACATGAGAATCGATATAAAATATGGAATGTTGAGAATGAATTGCTACAAGCTTTTTTTTATGAGAAACTTAAAGAGATACGTGCACATGCTACATTCACTTGTCGATTATAATATTCACTATGATAATAATTTTGAACAATCATTCTTCTATTTGTGCTGTTATGAAGAAAAATTATAACTAAGACTCTCTCTCTCTCTCTCTCTCTCTCTCTCTCTCTCTCTCTCTCTCTCTCTCTGTGTGTGCGTGTGTGTGTGTGTGTGTATTAATAAGCGAATTATAAATATACAATAAACAAAAACTTGAGAATATTAAATAATATCAGATGAGATATATCGTTCCGTTCCGCTCATCAAAGCTGGCTGTGATATGAATCAATAACACTACATCTCACAACCACTCTGATGGGAGGAACAGTCGATTTTATCAGCTTTCCGTTCTGTAAGAGATATGTATTAATTAATAAGTCAGTACTTATTATATCATAATACGCATTTCATTTGGATATAACGTAGTTGATCGCATAAAGATAAAATGTTACTATAAAAAATAACAATTGCATCATATAATCGCACATTCAAAGATAAAAATACAATACGAGATAATAAGATATAAAATTCACTTTTTTTAACTATAAAATTATTTCTTTCTTATTATAAGTTATTCTACTATTATATTATATAAGAATTTTTGTGTGTCACGCTTACAATAATTTTATTTTTTAAATATTTTTTCAGTGGTATTCTCTTCATTCATTCTTTCTGTAGAAAACAATTTACTTGTTAAATAGTATAAAATTTTTTGTGGCGCGTTACATTTGATGAATTGTGAGTGTCGCAACGCTCATCAAAGCTGGCTGTGATATGAGTGTCATTATATCAGCATATTACAACCACTTTGTGAGCAACGCGAGCACACTCTTCGTGGCCACAATATCTTCAGAAACACTCGGACGATCTTCACGTGTACTCTTTTCTGCCTCCGTACTAAGGAGAGAAGACGATGAGTAAAACGGCGATCCAATCAGTCTAAAATGGCTGTGATATGACATAAAGTGAAGCAACACGTCACAACCATTTTGACGATTGGACCGCGTTTCTTCTGTGTGACGCTGTTCGTCGGAAGAAGCTTCGCGTGGCGACTCTTAAAAAACGCACGAGTAATTGCTTGTAAAATCAATTTGACGATTAAATAAAAAAACGTGTACAATGAGAACGCCACGGTAATCTTCCTCGTTCACGATAATAAGGTTTAACGCGAGTGTTATCAATTCAACAGGTAACCGACAGAAAGTCTTCACGACGATCGATTCTGCGGGCCACATCATCAAAATGGCTGTGATATGACTCGAAACATTCCACAACCAATTTGATGTATCGGACCGCAAAAGGTACATATCCTTGTTCCCAGAAGATGTGAAGTTCTATTTGATGTATTTCTTCTTCTCCGCTTGTTTACACATACATGCGATGATGGTTTCCCATGTCGTTATTCAACTTTCACGACTCCGTCCTTTTAACCACCGGACCACGCGTTGAGAAAGGACACAATTTTTATCATCAAAGCTGGCTGTGATAGTCGAACTCTATGACAAACCAACTTTGACGGTAAAAGCATGCCCTGTCTTTTGTCAGAATCTCGAATATCTACGTTCTTCGCAATGCTCTTCGTTTCGTTTTTCCTTTTTCTTTTCTTTAAGGAAATCTTCAAGCAATGACGACGGCTACATATTTTGCTCGTTTCTTTCTTTAATTTTTTGCGTCCAAAACGTATGTTTATAAAAACAAACTGCTTCTATACTATCTTCTCTTTATCATTATTCCTTGTTTTTATTCAACCTTGGACGATCTTGGTTCGTTGTTTTCCAATCTCTGATTGTGACACGGATTGTGCAAATTTCGTAATTTTGAATAATTTTCGGGCATTTTTGTACAACATCGTCGGAGTTAACGAACGCCACATGAAAGACAAGATAGTGAGACGCGATTGCGTGAGAACATCTCACTACCCATGTCTTTCAGGAGGAATTCGTAAATATGAAGGATCCTATTCTCTCGATACGCGTGTAAAGAAACACGTTCGTAGCGTACATTTATTTCTAACGGCGAGCGTAAAATATTCCGCGTACAAATTTTTCCATAATAATCTTTATAATCAATGTTTAAAAATCTTAAATACTGAAAGTACAAGTTTTGAGAAAAGCTTTTTCTGTGAATAATACATTTATCTTTTCGCTTTATCATTTTTACAAAGTAAAAAAAACTGATGCGGTGTTTTTTTAGATAGTTTAAGTACTGTAATTTTATAATAGCTTTTTGCATAGGTCTCTATTCCCCCTTCACACTTAAAATTTTTTTCTTTACGTATTTAGCTGCATTTTTTTATATAAAGAAAATACCGATTGTAAAAAGAAAAAGGAGAATAAATGAGAATAAAAGAACTTACAGAGATATTAGCGTTCCGTAGGTGCTCATCGCGCGACGTATAAGATAAATGTTCTATTGCGATACAAATTTCGTTCTCAATCGTTCTTTCGTCGAGAAGATCACGTTTCACAACAGTCATCAGTGCTTCTTGAGCCATTTGTCGTACCTATGAAGCATAAGTATAATAATAATATGTGCACGTGGTAGTTGGAGTTTTTGCCTGGAAACAAGCATAACATAACAGCGTGATCACTCACTTGGTTGTCCGAATCGCTTAGGTACTTTATTATAATACCGAGCAAATAATTTTGAAGAACATTTCCGAAAAGATGTGGTGTTTCGTAACAGATAGTAGCCACATTTGGGATCTGCTCCACCAACTCCATCCGGACCAAAGAATCTGTGAACAGAAATTTCAGAAATACAGCACGAATGAGACACGTGCAAAATATTTCGTCATTATTTCAACCTATTCTTTAACAAGAAAATTAATAAAAGCCTGATCTTAGAATCGAATGTAATTATTAAATTAACGTAGGTGCAATTTGTTGTAACAATTCCACAATCTTTGTTCGAAAAAATTTGTTTAATTTCCGTAAACTTTTAAATTGAGTATATAAAATGAATTTTATATCAATAAAGATATAAACACGTATAACATTCTTATATATAAATTATTCATTATATAATTTTTACCGAAGAAGTACCATGTTAATTTTATACAAAAATCACAAGAACACACAGCACACGCACTGTGCTACCACAGTAAACTTGAAAGAAAGAAAATCATGTTCTTCTCAGCATCTTTGCGTAGGTGTTACTGAATGTGGTGGTTTTGGCGCGAAAGCAGCTTCCCGAAAGAGAAAATTGCGCTGGAGGGGAATGGTGAAAACGGGGATGCCACGGGGCCCTACGAGAGGAGACCTATAAGCAAGTGGAAGGGATTATGGGGTAAAACGTGCGCGCGCACGCACGGAAAATCGAAGAAGGCAAAGAAGACGAAGACGAAAACGAAAACGAAAACGAAAACGAAGACGAAGACGAAGACGAAGACGAAGAAGAAGAAGAAACTAACGTGCCTTCTTTTATGAAGTCCTTCTTCATCCTTTCAATCTTTTTCAATTTCCGCTTGCCTATCTGCAAGGAGCTGTCCTTCTCTTTCCTTCTCTCTGTCTCTGTCTCTCTCTCTCTTTCATGCCTACGAAGGGCGTCTGAAGGGCGTTCACATTTCTTTTTCGCCCATTGGACTTGACACGTACGCATAGACTTTGTCCATTAATCATCGACCAAAGTTTTCCTTTCTTACCCAATTGAAACCCGCCAAAAATATCCGGTTGTGACATCTAAGATTCGAACATCGCTATTTTTTGTACATTATTCGAAACAAAATAGCAATTCTTTTCTCATTTCTTTTCTCTCAGTTTAAATTTTTGTTAGAACTTTTTCTTAAAATAAGTATATGGTAGATTATCTGGCAAACGAACAGTGAATGCGAACATGTGATTAGTCAAGTGATCGAATATAGAATCAATGTAATTGACATATTGGTTAATTCCATTCGTTCAATATATATCCTTTATGATTTCCTAATTGAATTGATGTGATCTCTTATCACATTATACGTATATTTTCTCCAGTATAATATATAGAATTAATATAAATATGTATATATACGTCAAAAAAGAAGTTTTTTCTTAAATTGTTTATTACGTGACAAAATAACAAACTAAAATATTTATTTCATGTTTAAGATACGATATCATGCAAACAGGTAAAAGCCGGTCTACAAAAAGTCGCAATTTTTATACAATTGACCAATCGATCAATGTGAATAATTATTTCCGTGAGTTTTTTTGTAACCACGTATTTTGCAATATCAACGACTTATATAGATCGGGCTTAAGAAGAGCGATAACAATAATAAACAAAGAATAAACGTTGAAAATTATATTTCCAGAAAAAAGCACAAAGTATCACAACAAATACTTCTAAAGCAAACTTCTGTCACGTATAATTTTTACTGCGGATAGAAGAATGTTTATCTCTGTCAATTGTCGTACTTTTATTATTGAGAGTTCGTAAACGAAAGAATCGTACGCATTTTTACTTAAGTATTTGTAGCGTCGAAAGAAAAAGATAGAAATCGAACACGTCGAGATTGTACCAGTTTCCGAGCCCCCTAAGTTGCATAGCACGAGGTCAACGCTCCCGTTGAAAATCGAGGGGGGTTCGACTCGTCTCCTTTCACGTATCCCGCGTGTATCCAAAAATACGTAAACGCCGATGATGCAACGCGTGTGTCGCGTGCCCCGTAAATTGGTCGCATATCGCGACCCCTTTCCGCCAACTCTACAGAAAACATCAATGATGGCACGTGTTGTACGCGGACAAGATGTTTCGCGCCTCGGCCCTTAAAATAGTTGGTTATATCGCCATCTTTGAGGTGTCTGCATTGCGGGATACAGCCAAGCTGCGTTCGTATCCCTTGTGTATCCGTTATGTTTCAAGAAGATTTCCGGAAGTGCATTCATATGCAAAATGTAACAGATCTATTGAATATTTCTCTTTCTCAAACCACAGATGCTAACAGTACAACCGTCAAATCGATTTTTTTCTTAGTGGTAACAAGACAAAAATAAAAGTCATATACAAATATGACTTTTATTGTTATGTGATTTTGTCTCTACGATTAAACATATCAAAGCTTTCAATTGTAATATCTAATTTGAAACTTAATAAGAAGCAGAATTTTTATATTGTCTGTTTATAGGTTCGAAGCTTTATTCAAAACTTTTTGAATTTACATTGTTGAATAATGACGTATCAAAATACTATTTTTTACAGTTAATATGATACCATAATGTAAATATGAAGTATTATGAAGTATTATGAAAAATGAAATATTATGTAAAATTGGGTAAGTTTGTGCAATATATCATAAATTTCAACGCAAACCTGGTCAACTTATCATTATCGTGTAAATCGCGCATCTTTTATGTGTAAGATATTTATCTTAAGATATTAATTGTTAATATAAATAACTTTTCTGATAACGTGTGGTTAGGACACAATTTCTATTTTTTTAAAACAAATAAATATATCAATCAATAATTAATCAATAAATATATCATCAATAATTAGTCTTCTGTTGCATTTTTGATAATAGTTAATTAAAGATAACCTAAAAAAAGAATTGTAAATCGTTTGGAGATATATATTTAACAGATGTAACAATTTACGCATTCGCAAAAGTTCTCGAAAAAAATGTCTGAATTGAGAAACGAATGCTTATTCAAGGATATTTTCCTACATTCAAGTTTTCCTACAAGCAGTTTTTCGCTATTTGTATAACCTTTCCTTTTCGTGCAGGTAAAAAGAATGTTTCCCATCGACGCTTTTTCATAAAGACTCAAGCCGCAACGGTCGATGTTACTCAAGATACGTATCGACGAGAAACTTCGACAGATTTACCTAACGCAACAAAAACAATCTGCAGTTTTATATGAAAGATTTTCTTTTCTTTTTCCAACTGTTGTTAGGTTTATAATTCTTTTATTATTTTTACATCTTTTAACTTTAATTTACAAAAATCATATAATGTGTTTCAAATATTATAAATCATTATTATAACACATTCTTTATTCTTAAATTATATTCAAAGTTTGTTACTTGATCAAGTTTTTGTGTAGATGATCTTTTTATACGATTATTGTTGTTGTCGCATTAATCGTTTAGCAGAATAGACCAATCACGACTGACACTTAATTGCCGATTAAGTTAATCGGAGATGGTGAAAACGGGCGTAGACGTGCTCTGGCTGTCAGAAGATGCCAGAACGATGCATGTGAATCCTGGTACCAGCATACGCAACCTTTTATATAAGAATCTTTGTAACCGAAGATGGCGATGTTCAAATTAGAAACGAGACCGGGAGACTTTGCTCTCTCGTATAAATATCGTGACGGTTTAATGTCGTATTCTCGAATCCACAAGCGACTTCCGGCAAAACGGCGCGTGCCATACAGGAAGTAAGGAGCACGTCGTCATCTCTCGTATCTCTAACGACAACGCTTATTCTCAACGTTTAGCCCTCCCTACAACAACGATTCGAGCCTTTTACCTAAGAAACAGCTCCTCCGATACAGTCGACTGCTGATATTTATACGCTTCCTGTAGCGACACGTTGCTTGAACGAATCCCAGAAGATATGTCCAATTTTGTAATAAACCTCAACTTGTTATTTCTTGAAGAAGTACACGTGACGAGTTTAAAGTAGTATAATTAATTATCCTTTTCACCGTATACTTTTAAATAAAATTAAACATTTTTGATATTTATATATATGTACATTGTTTATGTATATATGTTTCTTCACTCAAAAAAAAAAAAATAAATAAATAAATAAACAATAAAAAAACGAAGTTATACAAGTTACATATAATTATATTGAGCGAATAGCTATGATCGATTTTGAGTAAAAAACGCGCATTGCTCTGTAATTTATAAAAACAAACAACATTAAAAACATAGCGATCTCTTGACGAAATATTTCAATTTCATTGATTTTAATAAAGAAAATCTCTGTTACATTTATGATTAAGTTTTACAAATGTGAATATAATACGTTATATGGTTAGTATATATTCAAACCAAACGCAGAAGTTTTTTTAAGTACATAAAATAGAAACACAATTAATAATTCAATCAATATGCATATTTATACAATACGATTCTTTTAAATTATTTGCAATACGGCTAATAAAAACCAAGCGCTGGGTTAATTATTAACAACTAAAGTTAATTTTTTAGCAATTCTTTTCATGCTTATGAAATCAAATAACTAGTGTGAAGGATTTGACTCAGAGGTGATTATCTTCAATCCTTCTATTTCAGACTTTAAAAATGCAAAACAATTTGCAAACAAATACTAATATAATATATCAGTTTTCCGCTGTTATGACATTGCAAAAAAACAAACAAACAAAAACAAAAATGACAGTTTTGGATTTCAGGCATTAAGAATGTCATATAGAAGCAATGTATGACAAAGATTACACATTATATGACAAAGATATGAGATTATAGTGATTAATTATTGCGTAAAATGTTTCTAAAATAAAATAAAATTTAAGTGATTTTACATTATAGAAAAGTAACAATCTTAAAACATTCTTGTGCATGACTTTCGAACATAGAGTTGCGTTTGTAGCATTTTTCTAACGACATTTAGTAAAGATTTTAATTTACTTTATTAGAAACTTTTTTTAAGATATACTTTTAAACATTTTTTACTATTTTTTCAAGCCCAAAAAAAAAGATTTTTTTTAGTTTCAAAATGACGCAAAAGAAAGAATTATTATTATGTTGCTGCAATATCGAAGCAACGTCAAAGAAATTTAGAAATAATATAAAACTTATGCATTCTACAAAGTTAATATTGAGTTAATAATAATAATAATAGTAATAATAATAAAAATAAATAAAAGCAATTTACCAGGATCGTAGGCAAGACCTTGCACGATCGGCATAATATCGCCCAATGGCAGAGTGACATTGCGAGAGGCAGCTTCGCGAAATATTTCCACCATTATACGGCCAACCATTTGCCTGTAACAAGCAAAAAAAACAATTGAATTATGTTACTCAAAGTATATATGCAAAGTACATATATCACTCATATTTGTTTATTTCTTCAATATTATATATCAAAAATATAAAATTATTCTCTTATGACGCAAGATTCAAATCGGAGATCTTATTATTTACATAATATTTAATACAATGTTTTCGTAATGACAGATTTATTAATTATGTTAATCAACGCAATATTATCAACGACAAATTTGCAATTTTGCTTGTTTAATCTATTGTTTGAGGAGCAACTAGAATAACGTTAATTTTACAATACGCTTCTTTATTGGCTTAAATCATCACAGAGAAATTTCAAAATATAGCAACACAATATTTGACGTTATTACTTTTAACATCAAAATGAACGTAAAGCATGTTTCACTATATGTATAAAAAATTTTTTTATTTTATGTGTTTTTTCTGCGGTTTTCTTTTTATCTATTATTAATGTTGTTCACTAATTAATATTTTACTTTTTTTTTCATCGCTAATATACTCACTAAACATATCGTTTTATTTATGAAACTTATAAGATTTTTATTACTTGTACATATTTTAGTTAGAATTTTTAATTGATCAGTTACATAATAAGACTTATATGTATAATAAAAAATAAGTAGTGGAAGTCAGTTAAGAATCGTTCCATAAGAAGTTCCGCACATGTTAAAATATTACACAATATTACACAACATGCATAAATACACAGTGTTTTAAGAAGAAGAAACAGTGGATTGTTCTGAAAACAATTTGTTGCAGTTTTAAAAAATAACAACAAAATTGTGTTAGGAATAAAATTAAGCTACAAAAGCGCGTTGCAACTTCGTACTTTAACATTTGTGTTTCTGTTTTGCGTGTCTTGATTCGCAAACTTCGAAATCTTTAATAAAATTCGGTTCGATAATTAGATACATAAGTATACAACTATATTTCAATTGTTTTTACTTGAAACTTCAAGTCCAAAGAAAACAGATTGGCGTATGATAAAGCAAAATTCAAGAAATAAAATATGTTTTTTATGATAATGACGCATGATATACCCAAAAAACAAAAGCGTTAAAGAGAAACTATAAGGACAAACACGTGGATTTCGAAACAGATTATCTTCATCAGTTATTCATAGTCGCTTCGATCATGCATTTCGGACGCATTTAAGCCTCGTGAAATTCCAGCAAACTCGAATAAGTTTCATAAATATATAAACCGTGGTTAGGCTTCACAGCCTGACTGTTCGCCGAGACTTCGGACCTATAAAACAAAACAAAAAAAAAACAAAACAAAACAAAAAAAAAACAAGAAAGAAAAACCGAGTTTTGGAAGCAAACAGGACGAGATACAGCAAGGAAGAAATGAGAAGACAACGTTTGCGCGGGTAGCAGACCATCATCGAGGGCCATGAAAGCGGCAACCGCCCTCCTCGACGAGTGGAATCGAAGACGAAGAGCAGGAAGTGGAAGACGAAGCATCGCCGTGTTGTAGTTCGATCACGTCGTTCGTTCTTCCCTTCTCCTTTCATCCCTCTCACGCAAAAGCGTGCCCCTCCAGTCCCAACGCAGTTTCCCTCCTACCTCAGCATCGAGAAGGACTCGCATCCCTCCTGTAGTGAAGAGGCGCGAAGAGTAGGATCGAGCGATGACATCGCGGAGGAGATGAGGGGACGCGGCGGCGAAGCGTCGGCGATGGTGGAGGAGACACCAACGGAACATCGTCGACGGTGCCCCACCAAGATTACAGTAGCGTGCCGATTAGTGGGGGACAGCGGCGTTCTCCAAAGTAGTTGGAGAACGCATCACGGGACGGTACCGCCCGTGAACGCCTACTGTGCGGGCGCAAACATGGCCGCCGACGACGGCAGCGATCGACGACAACGGTGGCGACAAAGACGAGAAGAACGAAGAAGACGAAGTCTTCCCTCTGGAATTTTCGGGAGCGCGCGCATGCTTTGCGAGCTTCACATAGGCAGGAAGAGAAATCTTATGTTCGCGACATGTGTAAGCAAAGCGCGTCGCGATTTACGCGCCCTCTATTCACCTGTATCTTAAAGAGCGACGACTTTAAGGTTCGTCAGTCTATTAATTTTTGTTCGGATTCAAACATCCCTTAGTCCAAAATTGAAGTTCGACAACAGCCGATACTTCACTACGACTTATTACTATGCGCATGATCACTGTAGTTCGTAAAGATCGATCGAAAGAACACGGCGTTTTCTTCCTCCCCTTCTTGCGAGCAACGTAGACGTTTTGTGTGTGTGTATATGCGTGTATATATATGAAAAAGAGCTGATTTTAGGTGCTGCCATAGCTGTAGACTCTCCACGATATCGATAAGTTATGCGCGACAAAATGTTGTAAGTCTGACAACAAACTTGAACAACAAAAATACGGATTTACAAACTTTAAGAAACTCGAAGAAACTCTTCACTTTAAATTGACTGCAGAAAAAATTATCGATAAATAATACTTATTGTTATTTACTTTTTTAGCACAAAATGATTTTTTAAAAAGTTACAAAAATGTTATTGTCTCAAGAAACTAGGTTTTAATATCGATTATTGGTAATTTCTCATAATGTTAGTATGTAGTACATAAGAAAAAAATACAAATTAATTTATTTATGTAGTAAAAAAAACTTGTCTGCAGTAAGTTTAGTTTTTTCTTGTAACTAAATTAAAAGTAAAACTGTTAATAAATAATTTTGTTAATAAATAAATTGAAAGTAAAACTGTCCTGCTTCTTTGATAAACCAAATCTTATATTTAGAGTTGCTATTTTATAGTTGTAGATGTCGCATATGTCTACAATAAACATTTTTATAATAAAAAAGTAAAACCTTTTTAGTATTTTAACAAAAACTACATATTATAATATATTAATTTAAAAAATACAATTTTTTATTTTTAAATCTACGAGACGTAGATTTAAAGAAATAAGACGTAGATTATAAGAAATTCATGTTTTTGTTTTTTTCTTTTTAAATACAATAGGTAACTAAATTGATTTTTTCATTGTTTTCCAATACATAACTAATTTAGTTTTTTCTTTCAAGATCGTTTTTTCGCTATAAAATTATATTTCAATTTAAACATTATTTAGAGTTTTCTATTGAAACTTTTTCTCTTTTTAAATACAAAATCAACAAGTTTGGCAATTTTATATTATTAATTTGATATCTAGAATATTTTAGAAATATATGTATATTTAGAAGTTTTAAAAGATTAATGAACTTGAAGTATTGTGTATAAACAAGCTTTGTAGTAAAAGTTGCTTAATAATTTAAAATAATTGTTTTCGAGACACTGCAAAAAGTCTAGCTTGCGAAAAATCTAACATATTTTATCAGTCACTTATTTATTGCGTTTTTAAAACTTCTTTTTTAAATGTCACAAAAATCGATTTTTGCATGTGGTACTTTCTATAAGTTTTTCTAGTGTTTCGATCTGCAGATTTAGTTAGACCTCTTTATCTTTCCAATATCTGCGACTTTTCTGTTTTCTTTGTTTCCAATTTGAACAAAAACATAAAGAACAAAAGACTCGATATAAGATATCTGAACTGAAAGTTTCGGAAAAAAAAAATATTTTTTTAGTCGAGCTGTTAAAGCTAAAATAAGTATAAAATATGTTATTTGGCAAACGACAATGCTAGAAGACTATTACCAATGTGTTGCTATTAAACGTCGTAGCTATTTTGTGAGATAGATAATATCTGTACAAAAATATGTTAATATTGGCATTGATAACGATATTGGCATTAGTAGAGAAAAGATTCAAACTAACAAAGATTTTGATTTGAAAAATAAATGTCAAAAAACAGTAGTGACTAACGCTACTGTCTTCTGTATGAATTTATATTTTTCGAGTTTTATTAATAAATAAACAAGTATCTACTTTAGCTCCAATATTTTCATAATTCAAGAAAATCTTAGTCTTCACTCAGTTAGATTCTATATTGTACTATTATTCTCAAATTTCTTTTATAAAAAAATAAAAATAAATAAATAAATAAATAAATAATAAATAAATAAAATAAAATAAATTAAAATCAACAAGAGACAAAAATGTGTACCTCTGACAGAAACTTAAACAAATAAGAGAAACAGTTAGATATATTTTTTTCGTTGAAACAACAGTATGTGATAAATAGAAAGAATCAAGTCACACAAGTCACAAAAGAAAATCACAGAAGAAAGTAAACAATAGATTTTATAAAGAAAGCACATTGAGTGTACTTTTCTTTGCGAAGGACAAATATTTCAACTTTCTCCGTGAATTTTCTATAGTAAAATCTCATCAGTCCCGACACCTGTTCTACACATACCTACTGTGACTAAACATACCGTAGGTTTAAATCTTGTATATAGTCCGATATGATCACGCTGTCTCTTCAAATTTCCGACTAGTAGAAAGTTGAGCAGGTGCAACGCGTGGAAGAATCTTTTTTTTCTGATCATCGGTAAATAGATAACGCACGGATTCGATGACAATAAAATCTTTAATTAAGGAGGAACTTTGATCTATAATTAAAGATGAGTCCACTCCTTGATTGAAATCATTCTTCTGTGGTGGTGATAGCCATAGGCGCCAAAAAACAAATGTAAAGCTCATGAATATAATCATTTATAGTAATGGTATACAATAAAAATTATATAAAAAAATTGTCGTTACAAACCATCTTAAAATACTTATTGACGAAAACATTTAAGTTCGTTTGTTAAAAAAAATAAAAAAACTTTTATTACATCGTCGTTCCGTATTAAAAGATTTTTTTTCATTTTATGTAAATAAAAAGAAAAAAATCTTATTTTTTGTTATGCCGAAAAGTAGAAATAATATTTAAAAATTACAAATAATAATGTTTAAAAATAATGTTTAAAAATTTACAGCCAATTTGTATTTTGGATATCATTTTCGCTTTTTACTTTTGTTAAATTTTGAAATAAATTTTTTTAAAATAAAAGATCTCTCTTTGATTTTTTTCTCATCCCAATACATGTCAGAGACATGAGCAAACTCGCAACGCAATAGAATGAGTTAAAATTCTCTTCAAAGCTTTTGCTTGATTCTCTTCGGGCAAAGTTTCGTAAGTGGAAAAAGAAGGTCGAACGGTATGTCGCGGGCATTGAACGAGATACAATACGCAGCGAAACTATGCAGTGGTCTTGTCCGATGGGCATCAGGTCGATCGGACAAACGTGCGATTTGCAGGCGACCAGTTTTGTGGAGTCGTTCAGCAACGCGTCTTTCCGTCTCTTCCTTTCGCGCAGAAATGCATCGAGAGAAAGGGAAAAAATGAAGAAGTGGAGAAAATAAGAAGAAAGAGAAAGAAAGAAAAAAAGAAAAAAAGAACGAAAGAAGGAAAGAAAGAGACATCGAGTCTGGTAGCGGAGTCTCCGTGCTACGAAGAGGCTATAGAGAGAAGGAATGTTGTTGTGTTGTGCCGGGAAGCGTTGCACCGAAGGAAGGCAGCGGGATGCGCGGCGATATGACCGGCGGCGTAGAAGAACCCGATACCAAGAGAGAGAAGAAGAAAGTTCAAACGAGGAACGCGAAGGAAGAAAGAGACAGAACAAGAAGAGGGAAGGAAGGAGAGCTGATGGAACGAGATCGAGGGGAAGATGAAGAGGGTGGCGCGGCGTGTCGATCGAAGCGCAGGAGGGGAAGCGAAGTCAATGCACCGCAGGAGAATGCAACGCGCGCGTCATGCACTACGCCGCGCCATGCGCTACGAGAGCCCTACGTCAGAATACATTCTACCGTACTTTACGGCCACATCGTTCCTCTTGTTTCTCTCTTGCTTTCTTTCCTTTTCCCTCTCTCACGTTGAAAACACACAAACACAAACACAAACACGCGCGCGCACACACACACACAAATGGAAGGGAAGAAGGCGCGCGCGCGCCGGTGTTGTTTGTTGTTTCGGCCCGGTCGAAGCCATCGATGCGCAAAGTTGTATGCAGCGTGTCGGCGAATTTCATTGTCGATTATTTCAGATTCAAAAAGATATTTTTTTTCACAAAAAATAAATATATAATTACTATAATACTATGATACTATATTTTAGTAGTTAATTTTATTATAATAAAAATTTTGCAATCCCCTGAATATTTAAAAGATAACAAAATTATATTAGTATTACAAAAATTTTTATCTCGAAAAATGTAACAAGTTGTAAAACGTTTTTACATCTAGCAGTACTTCGAGTAATTAATTACGCTTGCCGATTCGCACTTCCGTTTCTTTATACTTGACTATATCTTGATTGATTACTTACATCCCGATCTGTATAGCCTGCGCACACGAGCTTATCGTCGTATTATATTTTTGTTTCTTGCTAGAAATTATAAAAACAATTAATTAACCAAGTCTCTTCAGTGTATACGAACTGTTAGAAATTTCTGTACGTTTCACTATTACAAGTAAAAGAATGTGCCGAATTAGTCTATTTTGTTTTGCAACATCGAAATTTAACTAGACAAATTATTTTTCGGATTAGAAGAGAAACAAACGTTGTATCGAAATAAGAGTAAATTATCATTCATCAGATTTGGTTTGAATTATCGATATGCTATTACTGTCACTCATTGCAACTGCGATATTCTTTTTTCAATATCGTGACGTGCTACGTGACGTATATAAGTTAGGAAGATTAAAAAGAATCTTGTAATGAATTTTTCTTGTACAATAAAAGAGTAGTAAAAGTCTTAGTTAATTCGTAAAAAAAAAGTAAATAAATAAATGCGCGTGCTTCTTACACGAGAGATGACACGATGTAATAATGTACACATTAGCGACGGCGTGTGGTTCTTCTTGATTCAGCCACTCGACTTCTTTCTCTTATGCACATATTCGTATTCTTTTGTAATGTTCGTGCCTCTTTCGCACGCGAAGAAGTATACGAAGAAAGATACTGCACGATCGAGCGAACGCTAATATACGCATGTTATTTGCGTGTGTGTATACATCGTCGCGTGTAAACGTAAAAGTACAAGGTTCCACATAAACCTGTGTACGTATATTCGCATGCGTGCGCGTGTGAGAGAACGCCACCGTCATCGTTAGGATGGAAGGAGAGTCAGCGTGAGTAGCGTGTGTACGCGCGACCGGCTGGCGCATGCGCGTAGCGGCGAGCGAGAAGCGCTCTGAATGAAGTCTCCCACCATCTCCGTCCGAGACGTCGCCGCCACAAACGCACACATTTACTCGCGCGTATCGGATACGCGGCGAGTGCGTTGAATCGCGTCGCGTCGCGTCGCGCCAGAGACACAGTTACACGTTGCGACGCGGGAATTCGTACTCAATGTTGATTAAAAATTCGTGAAGATCAATCAGAACTTTGGATTTCATAGTTATATAAAATAAAGATTTTTCACTTAAAAATAATTGAGATGTTTTTACAAAAATCCAAGTGTCCTTAATTAAGTTGCATTCAAAAAGCATTAGAAATATTTCTGACAATATTTAAGATAAACACGAAAATAACAATATTTACAAAAATTTTCAAAATTTCTCTAAAATTTTTTTTAGTAAGATAAAAAAGTTTGTGGAATTCAAAATTGCAAAATTGATTCTTATTTTGTATAAACAGTAAGACCTCTTTATATTTTTCTGAGTGAGAAGTACAACGTGAGACGCTTTAATCTATCATCACATACAGCGCTACTTCGCTAAAGTAAATTCTTCGTTCGTAATACGACATACAATACCGGATGCTCGACATCGTCGTTCTCGTTACTGTCATCGCCTCATTGTCGGCCTCGATTTGTATTACGAAAGCAAATTAGAAATTTGCTCGAGAAAGAATCTTCATTAAAATCATTGCTCAAGCAATATCGAATCATCTAATTTTACACACACTTCAATGTGTAATTAAAACTAAATATTCACTACTTTCATAAAAAGTGATTAAAAAGTCATTAGTTTACAACTTCGATCAACATATAATTAAAAAAAAAAACAAATATTTATTTACATATAGACCACCCTGTGTACATTTGTAAAAAAAAATCTAAAATTCGACATGGTTGACTAATACTAAACTTTACGACATATGTTGAGCTGTATATGCAGCTGCCATATATCGTCCATGGGGTCGGTGGGTGACACGTTTCTGTATGGCTGGTACGCATGCGGGATCCAATGTAGATATTGATTTGTGAAAAGCACCCCCTCCGCGACACTTTCACCCTGCCACGTTACTCGTTTTCTTTCTTTCCCTTTCAGTCTTTTCGCACGCAGCGCGCGTTGTTACCGCGTCGTGTATATCTCTCTTTCCCTTTCTCGTACACACACTCACAGTGCGTTCCTCTCTTTTCCTCCTAGTTGCAAACGCGGTTCGGAGATCGCTCCCCTCCGTGCGCATCCCGTCGGGCACGCGGGGTGATTGCATCCTTTGGGTAGGTCAGGGCCAAAGAGACAGACGAGAATAGAGCGGAGATGTACGAGACGAGGTCGAAAAGAGGAAAGGAGTTTGTCAAATCTCTACTGAGGTCTCTGCCATGATTTCGCATTAATTTGCTCTGTCGCAATATTATTATTGCTATATTTGTCGTGGCGGACAACTTGAAGAGTTTTATATTTCGCTCGTCGATTTTCGAGAGATACTCAGCAAGAATTTTTAAGTTTATTAATTTTACAGATATTGAAAACGAAGTTATCATAAGTGTGTAAAACTTAGATTTTTAAATACTAAAAATTTCAAATGTTTACCAAAACTTTCAAAGAAAATATTTTTTTACTTATATAAATATTTCCAATTATTAAAAATATAGATTTATCAAACTGGAAAAAAAACAACTTCGGAAAAGATCGACAATTGACCCGCAGGTCAAGCTTCCATAAACTGGAACCATCGACCAAGGCATAAAAGGAAACGTGATCGAAGGACACGAAAAAGAAAAACGGAGATAAAAATTTACCTGAGTGAGAAAAGAGAAAAAAACACAGCAGGAGAGCGAGACCACACGTCGCTTTGTATCCCTGACAACGTACTTCTTTTGCG
>QVNW01000699.1:0-25000 GCA_014825475.1 Pseudomyrmex flavicornis | reverse complement strand
CGCGACGTTACCGCAGCACACACGAAATTCGCACAACGTCCTAACCGCGGGGATACCGCATCGCTTTCACGGGCGAACATGGAGCTGGAGCCATGCCGAATGATTCGCGTGTCGGCCGTTCGGTGGCGCGCGGACGTACGGCGCCACCGTCGTGGCGGTAAGCGAGCGCGAGTGCGCACGCGCTCACTTTCGCCACGGCCTTCGCGGGGTCGCGCCGTCGCCTACACGCGTTGCCAACGCAACGTCGTGCCGCTTGACAACAACAGATGCGTCCAATTAGCGTCAGATGGCGCCTCCAATTAGGCGCGTGTACTGCCACCACATAGCTTGCGTGTTCGCGCCGGACAAGTCTGTCCGACGAGACCAATCAGCGAACGTTGAGTTATCTATAACCTATGGGAACGGTTTAACGAACGAAAATCGTCACTAACCGCATCACTTATGAAATGTGACTTATTTCCATCTCTATCGGCCGCTTTTCCGACAACTTTGTGGCGGATAAAAATTCTACCATTAGCATTCAGCAATTCGGTGAAAAATAATTCAGGGTAAGAATCTAATGGTTGATCATGTTTTTAATTAGGTAACAGACGTCTTGTGAATTTTTTTTTCCACGATATAAATTTATCTTCAAGCAATGCTAAACAAAATTGCGAGCAACTCAAACCACAGACATTTGTAAACTGAATGTGTATTAAATTACGGCATAAATTGCTCACGGAGCAATTTGAAGTAAAGTATTGTGCTCGAAAATTAAAGGAATGCGATTTATTGCGCAATTAACTTTTTAAAGAGCGAGAGTTGCTGCGGATTTATGTTGATTTTTCTTTTTTTTTTTTTTTAGTAACCATCTATCCGTAGTCCACACATGTATCAATAATTACAATTGGGATATATTTATTGAAACAATGTATTTCAATGTAATACACTAGTTTTTTTTTGCGTTACAACTCGATGAAATAACAGAGATGTATACGGCTACGGCTAAAGTACATAATTTTTTTCAAAAAGTTTGCAAAGTATTATAATAAAGTTTGCTAAGTGCAGGATGGTATATTTGCGACACACGTCTTAAACAAGTGTGCAATTTTATAACGATGTACTATTAGAGGTCGCGCGTAAATGGCACTCGTTACAAAATTGTGGTTTTTTTCTTACAAAACTATAAACTAAACGGGGAACAGAGAACGCGACAAGTACGTGTAAAAACTTATCAAAAAAGGAAAAAAATTGCTAATGACGCGCGAAACTAATGAGTGGCGAGACTGCACAAGTACACGTACACACATAAATGACGTAACGCTCGAGCGATAAAGCGCGCGATGCAATTGTCCCAGATTAATACGCAAATGAAGTCTTATCACTGAAAAAAAAAAAAAAAAGACAAAAGCGCAATGCAAACTCGTAGATTCGACGAACATTGATCTTTTTTTTTTTTTTTTTTCACGCGACATGACTTTACGCTCAGGTAATTTAAAACTACGCAATTCGTGCAATCAAACACGATCGACACGATGTTAAAAAAAGAAAAAAAAACAACAACAACATCTGACAATCCTTTACATCTAAAAATATCTTTACGATGAAACAGGGTGACGCACAGGTTTTACAATTTATTTTGTAACTTTTATTGTATTCAGGACAGTGTGTGTTACATAATAATCTTGACTTCTACATAAAAATAATAATCTATACGCGATCAAATGTTTATCACCATTTGTGCCAATGGTTGTGACACAAGATTACACGCTGCGTATCAATAATCTTGCTAATTTGAGATTAATTCTCGTAACGTTGAAACAAAATAAAACGGAAATCTGCTTGAATTTCGCTCCCCCATTTGTTGTCAGTACCACGTGCGCACTCGATCTCTTGACGATCAAACACTTTGTGTGACACACACATGTGGGAGAATATTGCCTTCGCTGTCTTTTCACCGTGAATTTTTGTGTGCTCGCGATCGTTGTGAGGATCTTTCTTATTTCTTTTTCTTGTTTTCTTATCCTTCTTCTATACATACAACATAATCAAAACAATTTCACTTAATATTTATCGTAACATTTTATACATGTGTACTATAATAATATTAGCGCAGTTTATTTTATTTTGTTGATAACACAACAATTGTTTTACATATATATAACACAGTCTCAAAACTTGCCCCGAAAGCTTCCCCGACTTCCCCGATACGGTCTTCCTCCCACATGTTTTCCTCTTTGAATGTGACTTTTACCTCTCGTAACTCGCCCGTGCCAGTCAGATCCTCCTCCTCTTTGGAATGTATGCTCGTCCGGGTACTCGTCCTCGGACTCCAATTCCATGGGGCTTTCTCCGCGGCTGTGTTCGCTTCTTCTGTCGTGAAAATCGTCGCGTTCCACCGAACGCGCATGATACTCGGGCGTACGCGCGGTATGAATATAATGGTCGCGTACTTTGTGACTAGAAAACCCATCTCTGTTTCTCACAGGAGAATCCAGTCTATAGTTCCTGGACGCATCGTCGGACGCGTCTAAACGATGTTCGTGCTCTTCGGATCTTCTGGGAGACACCGGTCTGTTCCAAGAATGTCTCTGCGAGGAGTTACTCAGACTGTGTCTCAAATCCTCGACCTCGCGAAATCGCGAACCGGGCGCGTACTCATAAGTTTCTCGTTGGCCGCCCCAGTCGAGACGATCCATTATCGATCGCTTTTCCTCTTTTATCGGTTGGATATCGTGAGGATAAACCTGCGTCTCAGAATCGACCATGATCGCGGTATAGCCCGCTTGTACGCCTCTAGCTTCCGTTTCCACGGCGTCTGTCTGGCAAATTTTCTGATGCGTCTGAGCCGTTGTTTTCGGAATCGGTATCTGTTCCGTGTTGTTCTCTTCCCAGTATATCTTGGTTTTGCTCTTCTGCAAAAGTATCGAATTCGACATGTGATCCTCGGTATCGTCTTTCGCTTGCGTTTCGTTATCTTCGTCGCGACAGTAGAAAAATCTACCCTTCATTTTTAAACGCGGATCCTCAAATGGAAGCTGGCACAATGCTTGTTCACAATGTCGCATTATTTCAGGCTTGAATCCTATCGGTAGAAAGAAAAAACAATCGCATAGAATTAACACGCGAATTGTGCGATGGTCATAATAATTTATATACGAATATGTTGTATACGTCATGCTTCTTATATGATCTCCACATACATTGTGTTGAAAGTTTTGTTTTTTTTTTATATATGTATAAAAGAGCACACACTCTTTTGCGAGACAATATGTCTCATAGATATATGATAGTCACTCAACTCATGTAGCACAATTGGAAAAAAAAAAAAAAACACTTATTGAAAATGTCAAAGTTCTTACCTGGATACAACACCGGTATATTAGATGGATCTAAAGAACGCAATAAAAAGAAAACACAAGAAATTAGTATTATTTCACAAATGAAAAAGGACCACATGGTCCTTTCCTTGTGGTCGATCGAGAAAAGTATAGAGAGAATCTATACGAGAAAATCGGAAAACGCGTAACAAAATAAAAAAAACATACTCGCACCTTTGGCTGAAACAGACGCTTCCAACAGACTGGACAAGCTGGTCTTTTCGGATTGCTGCAAGATCAATTCATAAAAAGTGGCATTAATTTCTACTTCCTGCACACAATCCGAAGTTTGAAGTAAATGCGATAGAACGAAAGAAATTGAGATAACTAAATACTCATCAACTCCGTGGCACAGAGTGTTGACAAACACTTGCTGCCGAACTCGAAACAAAAGAAAATTATTCATTGCTATTGCAATTACTTTTGGCTTGGAGATGATTGGCGGTTCGGGTGTCTTCATTCGTTCCATGCGCGAGGCACGAAATTCGTTGCGCGATGGTCCACGTTCTGCGTAACTCTGCGACATGGATGCGGTTGAATGACTCATAGGTTTATTTGACGGTTCAAATTGGCGAGACGGCGATCGCCGAGCGGAGGATGTTTCGTGTGACGCGTTATAGGGCATCTGCGCGCGATTATCCATTATCGGAGCGGGTACAGGTTGCGGCGTGGGTAATGGTGCGGAGAGCATCGACGGACCGACTCCCACTGGTGGGATTGGCGATTGGGTAGGAACGGCAGTTGGTTGATTGTACAAGACCGGGCCAGAAGAATATTCGACGATAGGAGTGGCCATTTGAGGCAGAGGATGCGGGGGCATAGGTTCAAAATTCATAAATGACGGTCCAGTCGGCATAGGTGGTACAGACGATGGTGGTGGTGGTGGTGGCGGCGGCGGCGGCGGCGGCTGTTGTGGCGGCTGATGAGGACCCGACTGATGCATGTAAGACGAAGGCATTACAGGTGGTTGCGACATAGGATCTTCTTTAAACACAGGAGTGCTGAGCAACGGTGACCTGCCTTCCATTTTTGGCGGCGCGTATACGCTGTTGTTCGTATCGGACGGCAACATCGCTTCTTCCTTTAATTGTCTTCTCAATTCGTTGATGAAAGGCGAACGTCTTCTGCCGCGTTTTTCCGGCGATCTAGTGCGACTTCTGGTGCGACGACTGTATCGTCTGCTCATCGGCGAACGGCTTGTACGTCTTCTCGGGCGATCCAAACTGCGGCTCCTTCGGTCGCGGGATCGACTTCTCATGCGGCCCTTACTGCGGCTCCGGTCGCGAGAACGACTTCTTCGGCTTAACAATTCGAAGCAGTTACAAATACGATACACATACAATAATTATTAGAATGTAAACTAGTACATTGATATGTTTAGTACAATGTACAATAAAAAATTTAGTTTAATACGCTATTTTTTAAAAATTATATCTATTGTAAACATGAGTTGTGTACATAACATGTGTGTACATATAACATTATACGTACAAAACATAATCTTTATGTGCAGATGCTAATAAGACTTTTAAATCTTTAGTTTTTATTTAAATTAAGAGAATAAAAAATATATCTGTTTAATACTTAAAAGTATTAAAGAGACAGATTAACAATATAGTGTCTCTTCTTACCGTTCAAACATGTCGGAGCGTCTTCTATGACGTTCGACGCTCCATCTTCTGTCTATGCTAGAACGTCGTTCTCGACTGCTTCGTCTGGGACTTCTTCGTCGATCCGGGCTTAATATAGGAGTCCTTCTTTCGTGAAAACTTCGCGGTGAAAGTTTCCATCTGTTTGGACTATTATATCTAAAAGGACTTCTGTATCTTTCAACGCTCCTACGATCCGGGCTCAGTTTAATAAAAGGGCTTCTTCGTCGAGAAGCTGGACTCAGCCGATATCTTTCGGGAGTTCTGCGCCGTTGCGGACTCAACTTGTCATAACGATCTACGTGGCGATCGATGCTTCTACGACGTTCCCTGTTCCGTTGCGCTTCACGCTGAAATCGCTCTTTATTCTGTTCCTCTTTGATGCTTTGAATGGCTTCAGCTTCGGTGCCAGGCGGGACTACGTTGTCCGAATCCAGCAGGTTTTTGATCGCCTTCTCCTTCTCAGCGAGAAGCTTGTTCTGCGTGTTTCTCGCTTTGATTTTATCCTTCTCGATGTCCTTCATACTCTTCGAAGGATCCCGTCGAGTCTCCTCGCGTTTCTTTTCTTCTCTCTTCGGTTTTTCACGACTGGAAGACCCTTTAGACTCGGGATGATGTCGTTCCCTATAATTACTCTTGTCATCAATTATTTATCAGAGAAGAGATAAAACTTTTTTTTAAATCTAAGTAACAGTATAATATACACAGTGAGTTTACGACTTAGAACTTATTAGAATTGTATGATAAGTAACATAATTGATTTAAACATTATAGAGGTGTTACAATTTTTTTATAATATTCTTGTGGTTGCATTTAACGGAACTATGTTACACAACACATTATATTTCTACATATTCAATAGTAACAATATAACATTACACATAAATCATTTACATATTTATGAAACTACCTAGGTGATCGTCTCTTCTTTTGCTTTGTAGACTCCGCTGGATTCTGCTCATTGTTCCAGGTTATCTCTTCATCTCCCACGTTCTTCTCTTCTTCCCACGCATCCAACACGTCCAGCTCCTCCATAAATTCTTTGTCATCAAGAAAATCCTGCAGTTCTTCGTCGGGTATTTCCTTGAGGCCCTCAATTGCACGTTGCACATCGTTATTAGAATTCTTTGACGCAGGTTTCAACTCTTCAAGTTTCTTCAAGTATATCTTGCCTATAGTTTCCCGATTTTCACTTGGCTTGTTTCCTTGATCGCCTTTCTGGCTGTTATCTTTTTTATTTTCTGTGTTATTCATATTGCTCACCAACTTGTGATTACTTCGACAGTCTGAAGTAATCAAAGAAGCATAGAAATCTTTCAATTATTATCTCTGTCAACCTTGCACAAAATTTGACTATGTTTCTTGAAGATTTACATGTGTGCACAAGGTTGTTTATGGTTGTTGTCTCACAAACAAGTATACAATATGTATATATATTCGAACAATTACTCTTTCTCTTTCTCTCTTAGATGTTAAGTTGTTATTTCAATTCTACACATCTGCAAAATGTTTGTTTGTAATTTGCAGTATAAACTGTGCTGTGTCCACACTATATTTAGCAAGTACTTGTTCCATTTATTTTAATCTCCTCATTTCAAACACATTTCAGTGCTGTGTTTACAGGACATTTGATATTATGTAATACACTTTTAACAAACTGAAACACCTGTTAATTCAACACACGTAAACTCTGAAAAAACCATCACGGTATGGCGTTTTTTCTTTTTTTTTTATTTTTTAGGAAACTACAATGTGTTGGTGTTTTATACTGCATAAATATTACTTCGAACCGGATGCTGTGTACTGTGGGGATCAATGGCTGTTAAAACAAAAAATGATGATTTAAAATCGATTGTCGCGCAATCAAAGGAAAAGTGCTGAAAAACGTATTCATTAGATGAGTTTTCTACAGTTTTCTAACCCGCCATGTTGCATCGGGACTAACCTAACTATTCTCCTGCATTATTATACTTATATATAGACAACCACATGACATTCAAATGTACTAATGGCCATTTCTGCGAGCTACTTGATCGTGAAACAAAATTTTAATCACAAGAACAAAAACAAAAGTCTTGCGACTCCATAAATCTAACGTGTTGCTCTTTTATGATCTAACAAGTTAGATTTCTCGGTGTAATCTGGTGTTTTTGTTGTTTGCAAAACGCGAGACACACACTCGGTAGTGATTTGATTGTTTGGAAATAATATTAAAGCGCATTATCTAACAATCTTTCTGCTCTTCTCTTACTGCCTTCGAAAATCAAGTACGCACGTGCGTGTATATTTTATAATATACTCGCTTGTGCACACAATGCATTCAGTCATGTAATAGTTTTCATAATTCTCTTCGAAAAACTCTTCGAAACGGCACACACTTTGCTTTTAATATTCGTGGAGTTCGCACCGCTGATAAGTTCTCGAAACGGACGTCCGTTCTACGGCAGCTCGCACCGACGTCTGCACTCCGAATGAAACAGACATAATTACAATTGCGCGATGAGGGAAAAAACAGAGACCGAAAGAGTACACGAAGTGTAACGCGCGCTTTATTTATTAAAAAAAAAAAAAAAAAAAAAAAAAAACAGGGAAATTATCGAAATTGAAAAGTAGAAGCTTTGAAGTATTAGATCTTTATTTTACTTTACACGTTTTGCACTTGAAATAAATACATTTATTTACGTCGATGAGAAATAAAGAGAATATACACCGTAATCCCCAAAAAGATTTGCGGAATGCGGAGATAGACTGTATATTGCTCGGTAATGATTGCCGCATTTTTTTATGTCGCACGAAGATTTCCAGAGAACTCCGTAAGAATAGCAAAAATTAAATCTTCTTCGTGCAAATAAAAAAACATAGTAATGCAGCCAGCAAATCTCTTTGGCGCAGGTACAAAGAGCGCAAGAGAAAGTCGCAAATATAACAGTTCTATTTGTATATAAACATTTTGTCAAGATCCTGTACAATCTATTCATTGATCCGATTTTTGACGTTCGAATTTAATTGCAAATTCATAAATTCCAATTGGATGTGTCGTACGTACATGAAAATTATAATCTAAATTAAATAACAAATAAAAATTAAAAATAGTATACAACATTGCTGATACACAGTGGCCCAGAAATTAGTTCACAGTTAGAATATGTGAAATTAATTAGTGAAGAGAACTCCACAAAGAAAATTAAGATAAAACACTAAAACCAGAAAAAACAATTATTCATTCCGAATCTTTCGCACTTTTACATTTGTCAATTGTAGTAAATTCGTTAGCTACGATTTAATTTACGTATATTATAATTAATTTACGTATATTATACATAAAAAATTATAAAGCATACAATAATAAATTTATATCTTATAATAAATTGTAAGGTATATAATAAATAAACAAAATAAATACATGAACATTGCTGGTACACAGTGTCCAGAAGTGTTATTTCACAGTTAAAATATTTGAAATTAATCAGTGAACTTTATAAAAGATAAAATAAAACAAAATGTGATCAACTTGATATAAGATATACAACGCGAGAAAAGTCGAGACTGTAAAATACAAAGTTTTTGTAATTTGCAAAGCACTTGTCAAAACAAAAAGCTTTTTGTAAAAGAGATGTATTCTTCTATCATGTTAGTTATTTTTTATGGCAATTTCTTTAATACATCAGTTTCATAACTTAAAAAAAAAAAAACAAGTTACAATCTTCGAATTTATATTTTCTCTTTTGGAGCTTTTGAACACGTTCCTACTAAAGAATATGTGCACACGGATGTTTTAGTTTCAAAGTAACATTATTAATACATCAAAACGTTACGTCAAATATCCTTAATTCTTAATAGATGTTGAAAAATACAAGACAAATTCATAGTTTTAAGACCGTTATGATTTTTTGTTGCAAAACAAAATGTCGTACGTCTTCTCGTACTGCAACATATGCAACAACGTTTTATCGATTATTTTTGGTATCCAGCTATTTACGAAACACTCAAATTGTCGAAAAATATGATTCTGGCTGTTCGTGTCGGTTAACGTGATAATTATCGACACCGGATTCTGTGACTTCTCTAGCACACACGTAAAATCTAGTTGCACGTTATTCGCCTCGTCTTGCTCGTCCAAGTCTTCCAACACTTTGTCCGATATGATCGCCTCTTTCTCGAGAAGACTCATTTGAATATCCAGAAGAGTCCGATTATTTTTCTTTCTGTTGTACCACACACACTTGGTGCCTACGCAGTGCAGCGTTATCTTCTGATGACTTCTGGTGTGCACATCAGATAGCATGTCATCGGCTAACAGTTCGACTTTCTGTTGCTTCATTTCCGGATCGGTGAGAACCACCTCAACGTGTAATTTGAAAATCTTTTCGAAGATATCCCGTACTAGATTGAAGATAAGAAAATACCAATTGTCTCTCACGTATCTCTCTTTGTTGGAAATGTCTGTGCGTTCTGCAAAATCCTTCGGCAATCCGGCGTGAAGAAACCGGCCAGGTAGTATCGTACTTTTGAACTTGCTCTTATTTTTATTTTTCTTCTTCTTCATCACCATAGGCGGAACGTTTCCCGAATCGAATAACATTTTCAATAAATAGTCATAATTGTTTTCACTAGACGCTCTACATACGTCGGCACTGAACATGCAACAAGTTTGAAATGCTACCAGCGCGCGTTCCGACGTGATTGCACCTGTATTCTGATTAAGTTCGATGGGATCTTGGAGGCACAACGGCTTTTGAACGTCCAATTTCTTGACAACGTTTTCCGCGCAGTAAACCTTGTATACAACCATATAATCAGGCAATTTATCCAGCTGTTGAAAATCAAATTTCGGATACAGTTTTCCATCCAATAAACACAGCACATATTGGCTGAATTGAAACTGGCCGTAGAAGGAGAAGAAATTGTGATATAGCTCCGCGATATTACTGTTATTGCTAATAGGCGGTAATTCAGTATTCTCATCGAAATTTACTTGCCATCCGTTCACCATCTGCGGCGTGCACGATCGTTGAAGTTTTAGCAACGGCGGGAGAAGGCCAACCGATTCTTGTTGAAGATAGAAAATAATCAAACATACTAATCCGTAACTCGAAAGTTTCCCGATGCCGGAAATTCCAAAATGCCTCGCCCAGTATTTAATAAGCAGCATTAACGGCCGTAATCGAGGATCGCGCGATGCGCAGTACCTCAAGAAATGACTCTTGTAGATACCTAAACTGTTCTTAAACGTGATGTCGCAGGAGACATTGGTCGGTATGTAGCGAAACTTTATAATAGGTGTTTTCGCTTTAGGGATCGTTATTATATTGGAAAAGACAGACTTTACGCTGTACATTACTCTTCTCGCTCGTTTGAATATCATTTGCGTTAATAAATCCGGCGGAAAATCCGGGGTTTTACAAGCCGGTGGTAGAGCTTAAAAAAAAAAAAAGAGAAGATGTTCCTTTTATTTAATCCATTGTATAAAAATTGATATTTTTATGTGCAACACAAAACGAAACACAAAATTTTCCTTACCGTGCTTACCAATAGACATGTAAAGATCTAAATCGCTCTCTTTAAAACTCAGTCCCGCCACTGTTGAACCAAACCTGTATGTTCGACAGTTTGGGAAAACTGATCTGAACACCTCATCCATGTGAGTGCAAATGACATTGTATCTCGTTGTTATTTCAAAATCAGTAAGCTGTACCGCGTTTAAAAGCGCTTCTAACTGCTTGTCAAACGTCACTTCGTTTTCCACAGCTTCTTTTATAAGTTCATATCTTATTGGATCCTCTTCAACATTAGGTTTATTTATCTTATTTTTTTGCGGCCCTTTAGAATAACATGCGATATAGTGGTGATTTTTAGAGATAAACTTTGTAGATAATTAATATATATATATAAATTTTTACCTTTGTGGATAGTGGAATCTTTATTTTTTTTCAGTCTTCTTATGCACAATTTTTCACCTGGAAACCAATCCGGTTTGCTCAGTAAAACATCAACAGGCTTACTGCAATAAAGTGATATAAATAATTATGTTATATACTCACATGAGAAATTCTAATTATTGTTTAAAACATATCTGCATATATGCGCATATGAAATTGATTTTTTTTAATTCTTACTGGTACACGTACCTATCGTGATATTCAATCCTTAAAGAATTTCGTACAAAACAATGTCTCTTAACAGATCCAAAATCATAAAGAAAAGCTAATAGTTGATCACGTTTTATATTTTTTGGCAAAGGCGTGATATAAAGTGAATTTCTTGGCAACCATAACCGATTCTTGTCCTCTTCTTGTGAGTTTTGTTCCGATTTTACATTCTGTTGATGCGAGCTTGTAGCAACTTGATAGTTTGTGAAATTAGCAGATTCAGTAGGTAATTTAGAAGTCATTGTCATTAAATAATAAAATAGATCTTAATAGGTATTAATAGGTATTATATATGTATATATATATATTTTTTGTCTTAATAAAAATCAATGTAAATTTTCAGTTTATATTCAGTTATAATTTATTTTGCAAATATTAATTAAAATGTATAAAATTTATTGTGAAGATCAATCAATATATTTAGTTCCACTTTAGTGCTTGTCCATCCTTAGTAAATACTTTTAAAAAATATTTTGTTTCAATAAATCCTTTTGCGTTTCCAGGACTGAGAATAACGCCATTTTCCGATTCAAAAAACGTTAAGCCATCTTGTTTCGCTTTATCAAAATTGATATAAATAAAGAGCTCCGCACTGTGACGCAAACCACAGACAAAGTTTAATCCTTTTGCAAAGTGAATATGATTTCTTCTCATGCGAGATAGACCTTCAGTTTTTATCTTTTTCCAATTTTTAAGATAGGTTCCATGAATTATATCGCAATCAACATGATCAAGTTTTTTTAAGGTTAACTCAGTGATCTTGGATATAGAATGACCTTGATTAGCTTTAATCTCTAAAATACCATTATTGGTTTTGAGAGTAAATCTCTGCTTGTTATTTGTTTCCACCACTTTCTTGATGTCGTCCAGAGTATAATGACACGGCAATTTTCTCAACACTTCATTGACAGCAACAAAACCATCTGGCTTAATGTTTAAACATTCTTTTATAGCACCATGACGCAATAGATATGACAGTTTCTTACCAAGAATAATATCATTGGTACTCTGCTGCTCCTGGAAATAACAAATATAACAAATTAAAATATTTTTTAAAATTATGTTATTCAATATATCTATCGGAACAGAAAACTAAAATAAGAATACCTGTTTCTGGAACAAAACATTTGTTAAAATTATTTAACATAATATAAAATTATTTAACATAATATATATTATGTTTATATCAAAACAGAATAAACAGTCGATAAAATATCTTCTAAGAATGTGAAACTACTGAACATCGATTATTATTCAAGTAGAAAATATAATAATATTCATGCAATCTTAAGACTCTTTCGTATACGAGAACACGTTGAATAAACTTTATTAGAATGTGTTCTGAGATAAACAATTATAAAAAAATATATATCTGACACTTCTATCACGCACAATGATTGAATCAAAATCAAGGTATAATTTATTATCACGTTGCTTGGAAATAGGACTTTTAAGAAGATGATTAGAATCACAAATTTACTAACCTCTGAACTCATGAAAATGAACGCTCGCAGCGTTTTTCCTAGAACTTGTCTAAATTTCTTTACGATCACGTAGACGTACAATGTTTAGTTTCTCACTACGTATTGTCTAATTCGCATCAGTTGTATAGTCATACGTGATCATACGTACATACAGTAATTACGTACATACAACGAATCGTGTCGCGTTCGCGCAGAGCAACTGGAGCAAACTTGTGATCATATGTGTGTGGTTTGGCTCGAAAATGTGCATGCGCGATTGTTATCCTCCAGCTGGCGTGTAATTAAACATCGCCGGAAAACACGATTTTCCGTTGTTGGAAAAGATTTCAATCGCTTTTTTTTTAGCTACTTCGTATGTTTCAAGTATAAATCGATTAAAACAAATTGATTGATACTTATTTGAGATTTTCGACATACTTGTATCGTTTCGTTATCGCACGCGCATGACGTTTGCCGAAAAACAAATTCGACTGACGTCGAATCTCAGACAAAAGTTCGTCTTTTCGCGCAAAAATCTTATCTTTGCTCCGTAATAAGTTTATCTTTATTTTGCATTTACGTAATAAATAAATGTCATAATGTGAACAATATTCCGGAATTGTCCAATCGCATTGGCCAATCCTGAAAATAATTCGATTCGCGCGACCACCCGCGAGAATCGATTTGCAAGATAATCGAACAGATATCGAATCGATTACTCCGCCGCATGTTTATATCGTACTCTCGATATCATGTGCGGCAACCTGACGGCGACAAGACCATTCGTCATTTACGGATAATGTCACTCGCGTCCAAGGTGGTTTTCGGGTTTTGTTGCGTGACATCCGTCGGAATAATATTTTACGTGCATTACAAACAGGCGTACGACAGGTAGAATCGCGCGGACGTTCGGTTGTCGGTAGGTTATGCGCCGCGGTTTTTCATTTGCAGGAACCAACTTCATTTGGGTGTGATACGCGATATCGAGCGACGTGAGCGCCGAAAAGCAGAAAATGTCTACGTTCTGCAGCAGCAGGCCGAACTGACCAAGGAGCTTCGCAGAGGAATGACTGTCGGCGAAAATAACACGTAAAGTGAAGCCTGGACTCTTGTCAGGATTATTGAGAAAAAATAAAACCAGGATAAAACCGTGTATCAAGTAGTCACGCTCGTTCCCGTCATCTCGCTGTTTTTACGCACGAGAGCGTCGATCCTGACGAAATCTTTTGGCAGAAAAGTCTTGGAATAAATATCAAATTAACGCTATGGCCACTGACGAGACGGCGAATCAATCGGGTAAGTCGCACGAGATTTAAGAATGAAGGACAGAGTAAACACACATGGAATTTTTAATAACGCAATCAGGTTTGAAAGTCCTTGTGTGGAACACATCATTATAAGTAGCATATACATATCGAGAAACAATATATACGCACTGAAATGTATTAACGATAGACATAGATGTTTTTATTTTCAAGTTGTTTTGTTTTTATAATCCTTGACACTGAATAAGGTTTAGAAAACTTGTAGTTTTAGAATATGGTTTTCTTATAGCTACATTTGATATGAAGAATATACATTTTATGTTACATAAGCACTTGCACTCTGTTGTTTGTGTTAGAAAGTACTAGATTTTTTAATTATTTTTTTACTTATAGTTTGATTTTGTGTTTAACTTTATAGACTTTATTATAGTGTGTGTATGTGTGTTTGTCATTCTACATAACAATATTGTAATGCAAATTGTTTAGAAATTTTGTTGAAAAATCTATATCTATTTCTTTATAGATTTGTCCTGTGTGGAAGAGAGTCTAATGAGTCTAGAAAAATTGGACAGAGCATCTCCTGATTTGTGGCCTGAACAAAGTGAGTACTTTTCTTGCAGATGTTGGACATGTCAACATATTGTATACAATATATCGTATATGTTAGCCAGCGATAAAGTTCCAGGTGTGCACGAGTTTGTTGCTCAAAATTCGCCCCAGATGGAACCGTGTTTTTGGACAGCAAGTCTCTCGTCAGAGGACGTTAGTCAATTGCATCGTGAGTTGCAACATTAATCGGCACATTATTCTTCATCTTATATTGCTAAATACCGTAAAATATTTTCTTGCAGAACTGGGTAGTTTGGCAATGACCGGGCTTATCTCGGAAGTGAAAAGACTGCACGATTTAGCTTATCAGCTGGGTCTAGAAGAGGCTAAGGAAATGACACGCGGCAAATATTTAAATATATTCAAACAAAAATAATATTTTTTAGACTTATATATATATACAAGCAATAAAAAAAAAAAAATTGCAAAAATCCAATACCAAAAAATCGTAGTCTTTCGGCGAGGTTGCACTTCGGCAATTCTAAGAATTCTCTAAGATCCATCTTGTGTATCTCTGCACGTTTACGAATGCGGATGGAAAAACAATGTTTGAGTCGCAACTAGACCCATATGATAGGATGCCAACCTGATAAAAAAAAGCAAAAACAAAAACAAAAAAAAATACATGAAACATGATCATGAACATGATGTGAACTACGTTTCTGTAGTATATGTTATATGTTTATGTTCGTGAACGTACCAGGAAATATGTGTCCGTATATTTGTATAACAGTGGGCTTCCACTGTAACCTGAGCAGGGCTCACAATTTCCTTTGGCGCACAATTCAACGGACAGATCTTGGCTTAAGTAGTCCGAACATTGCTGCTTAGGTACGAGTTTTAGCTGTAATGACTGTTGCGTCGTTGGCTGCGCTGGATCACAGGGTTACAGCACTTTGGATGTTACATAAACACTGCTTATAAACTGACGCTTTATTATATAATCCATTTTTAATTAATACGTACTTTGCTGGCCGGACAATTTTCCCCAGCCGACAACGGTGCATGTACTTTCCAAGCTGACGTATCTGTCTTCCGGTATGAAGCAGATTGGTTGCGCCGTGGCTGGAGAAGAATTTTATTGAATATTTAGAGTTAAGACTGATCACTGAGAGATTTGTAAATGTAAGAATTGTACCTGTAAACTCAATAGCTTTCTTAAGGCGAAGCAACGCGATGTTGTTGGAGAAAGTTGCGGCATCGTAGCCTGGATGTTTTATAACATACGATATTTCGTGGCTACTGGTTTTGTGTCCGCAAAATAATTGATTGCAATCTGGATCCGACTCTGTATTATATTCACCAATGAGTACAGAGCATCTAAATAACAAACGAGCATTCTTATAAATTAATTATTGCATGCTCGAGATCTCCACGAGAGATCTTATCTTGCAATTGAAACTCTGCAGCGATCTTTCGGTATTATTGACTCTGCTGTATGTATATATGTATATGTGTATATATATATATATGTATATATATATATATGTATATATACCTACAATCTGTATTTGTCCGATTTCGCGAGTGCGCATGTCGCTGTAGTTAATACTGTACGCTCACTAACAATCACGCCGCTGCACGAATATTTCATCTCATTCGTTAAAACATCTGAAAGCGAACATATATCTTGCTACAAACAACTTGCTAAAAAATCTGAAAGCGCATGTTTCGTGTGAACGAAAGAAATACGGAGCTAACTGATCCGTAAGAGTGAAATTAAGTATGTGTATGTGTATGTTAAATATGAAATGCAATTTGCTACGTATATACACGTCACTTTTTTTTTTTTTTTTTTTTTTTTTTTTTTTTTTGAGGAAAATGAAGTTCTCAAACAGCCTAGTGTAATTTCTAAGCAATATAAACACACAGCGCGCGAATACTTGCTTATGAAACCAATTCTTGCGACAAAAGGATAAGATCCCAAAGCGTCCACGTTGTTCCGAACAAGAGTCTTTCCGCATTCCGCGTTCGCGGATGACTGGGTGGTCGTCGGGTAGACGTTCGGATTAGTGTAAATCGGCTGATCGGAATAACCGTAATCGTAATAATCGGCGCTACAACAAATTTTCACGCGCGTGCGATCGTATCCGCACACAGCTTGTCGTAATCTGCGTAAAATTTTCAACACGTTAATGTTTTAATACCGATGAGTTTTCCGATGTTTAATTTAAAAAAAAAAAAAAAGAGAAACAACCGGTGTTCCGTTACCTGTGAGCGGAAAGCTCGTTTCGATCCATCAAAAATGTAACCGCCGAACAATTTTCGACCAACGTGCAGGTCTGATCTCCGGGGCAGGCGAGAGAATTGTTGTTCTGACACGTGTAGTATCGGGAATATTCGCACGGTTCCGAAATTACGACCGGCAGTAAAAGTAACAACAACAAGCCACACATTTTCGAACAGAGAAAATGGAAATGAGATACGGTCTCGCCCTTAACGAAGATTTAAAATTCGTTGCTTATTTTTGGTTCTGACATTTATTCTCTAAGAAATTGAGATTCTATAAAATTTGTTCCAAGACAGAAAAAAACTGACTATCGATCCGTCTTGTGTGGTCGTGTCGTCGATTTTTCCCGTTTTCGTCGTCCTTTTCGCGCGAAGAGGCAACGGGTACTGGCAAGATCAATACGACTCGCCGTTTCGTTTCATATCCGCGAACTGGCATCGTCTGTACCGGATGATGAACTGATTTTGTACCGCGCACCTGTACTTTGCGCGCGACAGACAATATATTTTTCGTTTCTCTCGGTTGGTCCTTGGAGCATTATTCCGCACATCCGGCGGAACTGTGATTGTCACGCGAAAAGGACGGTGTTACGCGACTGTGATGCGCAAACTGTTACGTTTTAGATCTATAGATTTCTTGAGAAGATTTAGAGAGAAGGATTGACAATTCAATTTAAATGACACATATCGTTTTTAATATTGATTGTAAAAAAGTTGTTTATGATATATTTCTGTTAATTCTCTAGTTAGAAACGTTTGACTGCGTGTGATTTGTCTTCTGCTTGTATAAAATTTTAATATTCGCACACGCGCTCGGGAAGAAAAAAAAGAATCCTTTGTGTTACAAACAAATTCGATATCCGGTGTGGATATTTCGTTACATGATAATTTGTGTAATTTTATATAGGGGACGCGCTTTTGCGTCTGTTGTTAATTATAATATTGGATATCTCGAACTCTTGTCTGCGCACACGAGAGACTTTTTCCCGCGCGAATATAAACATTGCAAAGTAAGTAACAAAGTTTATTAAGTACTATTCGTTAAAAATATCTTCTCATTAAGCGGCATAGAAATGTACGAGAATATATATTGACGAAACTTCGATACTTTGTACACTTGTCTGATCTCGTGGGGAGTGGGAGAGAAACTTCGGCAATTTGTGCAACTTCAGCAATCTACGTTCCGTCTCTCGTTCCATTCGATCGCGGTCTCGATGATGCCGGACGATCGAACGAAATCGACAGCGACAATATTGGCGCTTCGTTGCCACTTGCTGTTGTACCAATTTGTAACATTGATATTGACTTTCTCCGCCATTTGGCGAATGCTCCCGAGGCGATTTAAGATCACGTCCAACGTGTTGGGCGTTAGTTCCGCCATCGCCGATCTCGGTATCGATCTGGGATGTCTGAAATGTGAGAATTAGTAAAAATCTAGTTTATATAAAACAAATAACATTGATTTAAAAGTGATTTTCGGCGTATAGAATCGAGTTTTTCAAAATTGTAGATCGCACAGCGCGACGATTATACGAACGAGGAGACGTGTACCCGAAACTCTCCGTTTCGATGCGATTCAAATAAGTGAATAGATCTTCGACGGTTCTGACATTTCCCCATTGATGCGTGACGCAGGGCCACACGTTCTCGTAACGATTGACAACTCGTTTTTCGTCATAACCGATTATGAGTCTCTTCCCGGACGACCAGATCATGTTCAACGTGCTGGTCCATCCGTACGTCTTCGGCAGATAGTATCCGGCGAACTGTTCCTCGAGAAATCCGACGAAGTCGTGATGCACGTCCAGATTCTTTCCAAAACCTAGTAATGTTCAGCCATCATTTTTTCGTTATTGAATGCAAAATGCAATATGTTTTGTTAATCGAGAGACAAATAACAAGGCAACACGCACAAGAGTATTGAGACGATGTTTCAAATGTTTCAATCTCTCTTCAACGAGATAATATGAGAAGAATATTGCAAAATATTTCGCGCGCGTACATAATATGTTTTATTTACGTTTACACCTCTACGTTTCCTTCCTAGATCAACAATTATCGAAGATTTATTTAATTATATTTGATATTAAAATATTTATCCAATGTGCGTGTAAAAAACGGCAGATATAGTGCGGGATATGCGATGCGGATTAAAAAAATAAGATATTTATTTAAAATAATTACCGACTGGAAATTCCTGAACGTCGAATATCACGATCTCGTTCGTGTTATCGAGGAAGGTCTTCACTTGATTAACGACGTTTTGCATTGGAACGGACTTGAACACACCGTGATTGGCCCACCACACCGAATTGGTGTTGGGATAATGTCCGACTCTTATGTCCAGATATCGAACCCCGTAGATGAGCTGTGCTAGCACGTCTACATCCTGCAGTTTAATTATCCTAACGATTACCAGCAACGGTTATTCTATAGCGTTATGTTTTATCTGATCTTGAGAGCGCGTGTAAACTCTACGCAGAGAGAACTATTGCAGATTCAACAAAGTTTGTTAGATCTAGACAAAAACGTCTCATCGGAAATGATTCAAGCTGAGTCAAACAACAATCGACGATCGTTTGACTTTCTATGACCATTTATTTTTCTATTTAATTATCTTCCAAGTTTTTATATTCCAGGTTCTAATTCGCAAGGAGAGAAAAAACCTGTTGTTGGAAATTATCTCGACCGAATTGGAACCTTCATTCTACAGCCAGACAGTCTGACCATTCAGCTACTGACTCTTCGTAATAGCGTTAAACTAATATTTCATTGTAAAGCCCGCGGCGCACGATGCTTTTTTCGTGCTGGATTGCGTGCGGGCGCCAGAACTGACCAATCGTGATTTGGAAATCAAATAATTGTCAAATCGTCGTGACGCTCGAAAAAAAAAAAAAAAAAAAAAAAAAGCGTCATGTGCCTGCAGGCAGTCACGAAATAAAATTTTATTTGGGACGAAACAAATTATTTTCAACAAATCGCATTGCTCCCGTCTCAAACAACGTGATTTATTTCAACGAAACAATTAAATGTTCATTTAATTTAAATTGTTGCTTGTTACATAAGATTATGTTGTGTTCGAAACGCAGTAAAATATGAGTTCGTGTTTCAAACAAAATATGATTGTTAAATCTAAAGAAATAGTTTTCTCTCTGCGTGGCAACGCCCGCCCCGCGCGGACTCTCTAATTAAAATCCAATCATTAATCAAAGGCCTCTCTCTCGTCCCGACGTCAATCTGCTTCGTCACAAATTAGAAGATTCGTTGGGAAAAATTAATATCGCAAAAATTACGAAGCGTTTCAGCTACTTCAGACGCGGAACCGACGCGATCCTCCTCGTTAATTTCATCCGTCGAAACTTTCTCTCTTTTTGCGCGATTAATTTTTGTTTACCTGCGTTATCACGTATCTCTCGACGATATTCTCGATGTTCGCACGCTCGTGTGTCGCGTACGACGCGGAATCGTGCGTACCGGGCAAAAACACCTTGCTCATCGGCAACGATCCCAGGATATCTTTCCTCTCCGCCATCCAGCGAGGCTGCGTTCGCAGACAATTTGTCAGTCTTATCGTGTCGTTCCTCAGCCAAGCGACGTGATAATCTGAATGATATAAAAACGAGCGGTTTTTTTTTTTATACCGACAATGATATAGAACAAACAAAAATCGATCTTTGATCTGTTTCTCACAATAGAATTGTGCAAAGTAGCTCGTTTGCACACACAAGAAAAAAAAAACAAATATCATCTAGACGATATATAGGGTAGGACTCTTATTTTGGACTTTTTTGAATTTTTTTCGCGGTACTTTATAGAATGGCTCTAATTGCTAAAAAAATAATCTGTAAAAAAGTTCAGTCTTCAGATTAAATAAGGGGAAAAAGAGCTCCTGGGTTGTGTAAACCTTTAAAAAAATTTAAATGCATAATAAATCGATTAAGCTGTACTGGACTAGGGATACTCGTTGGTGTTACTTTTTTTTAGATTTTTTTCGAAAACCGTTAATCGACGTACGAAAAAAAAAATAGATGATAAAATGTACTTCTATCCCAGATCCACAGCTTTGGTTTAACATATTTTTTTGATTTATAATAATAAGTTCGAAGACAATCAAATAAAATCGATTCTTTGTGCATGGAAATAATTTTTTTTTTTTTTGTGTTTAAGAGAGCCCAGGGACTTCTTTTATCCGATCGAGCTGGACTTTTTCACAGAATATTTTTTTAACAATTGTTCAAACTATTTTCAACAGACAAAAACTATTCTCGGAGGCCGCGAAAAAAATTCAAAAACAATTTTTGCCAAGAGTAAATAAGAACCACTTTAAAACTCGCAATTATTTCGCTAAACTATATATTATAAAAACTATATAAGCCAAACTATAAATATATATATATATATTAGCGGTCATCGGACTGCGTCCGTCGCGCGCACAGAAGAAGCGTCGTGCGCTCAATGAGCAGCCTTTACTTAAATTACATAACTGCGATACATGTCGAACACACGTACGCAAGCATTGTTGGACAAACGTGAGATTCGAGGTGGGAACGAACGTGGCCTGCAACCCGGTTCTCTTGATACCACTCGGCGCGTCTGGTACCAGGGCATAAATTGGCTCGAGGCCGTTTGCGGGCACGCTCGTGTAAAGAGCTATCGTATCGCCCGGCCGATACTTGGCGTGGTTCCAATAAATCTCGATCTCGCGTATCATTTTGTTGGACATTATGGGCGAGATTATCACGCCCACGTGAGCGTGCTGAAAGTCTGGAAAAAACAAGCAAGGTGTTAAAAGACAATTAATTTAATGTAACATTTGTCAGACGTAATTATCTTTTATCGGAAACTCGAACGATCGTTGCCTGTCTCTTTGTGAGATCAAAGTATTAAATACGCGATGTGTGTATTAAAACTAAATTGTGTCCGACACAATTAGTGATTTTTAATTAAAATCAGAGTGAACATAAAAATTTAATACACACATTTTATTAATTCATGCGTATGAATATAATTAATGTAAGTAATTAATGATTGTAATTTAATTTATCTCGCAAAGTTCCCGTATATGATCTCGTATGACTCACCATCTCCCGTTTCTGGCGCGCAAAATCTCCTAGCTGAGAGACAAGTGCCGATTGTCAGCCAGGACGTAAGAGCGAAAACGATCGCGAATAGCTTCATCTTCGTTATGCAGGAAACGTCGTTATCGAGCAAAATCTACTCGTCTCTTCGGGACGTTGACATTCCTCCTTGCGCCTCCTCAATTTGTTTCAATTCTTTCCACGAAGCTAGGAGACTACGAACAACTTCAAAAGACGTCGGCCTTCAACTTTGATCCGATCGCACTTCTTTTATGTGCGAGCAAAACTCGCGCCTGAGAAATATTATCGCACATGCAAATTTTTTAATCTCGCATAGACGTCCGACTTGAGTTACGATTCGATTAGTGTGATAAATACGTAATAATTCAATGCCTCGTGCTTATTTCTGAATTTTCACATTGAATCTCTCTAAAATCACGATAATTTATTTTATATTCAAATAAATTCAATAAATTTGATTTAATTTCCTGATTTCGCTCGATACTGACTTTTTTCATTTTTGTTTGACAATTCAGCCAACACAGTGCAGGCTTTTTTTTTTAATACAAAACCGGCTCACACCTCTAATTTTACCGTTTTATTTATAGAACTATACTTTATAACTAAATTAAATTAATGTTGTGTGAAAAAATTGCGTCATACATATTTATTAGTTCAAATTTATTTCCGTCGCTCGAAACAAAATATTCGCAAATAAAATTCCTCATCATAAAAACTTATATTATTAAATTCATAATTCCTATCAATATTATTATATTAATAATTATAAAATGATTTTAGAGAGATCTTGCAAAAATTAACGTGACTTACTTCGCGCGCAGAAGCGATGAAGTTCCCACAATTTACCAACACGAGAAAGATTCGAAATAATCGCGTATCGCGAGTCTTTGTCCTGCATCGGTTCGCGACACGAATATTAAAACATTAATCGGTCGAACGATTGCGCGAACGTTTTAGCACGCACTTCGATATAATTCTTCTCGCGGTTCGGCCAACGCGCTCGTACCTCTCTCCGTTGATAAATCGTGACTGATCGCCCGTACGTGCGATTGCACGATCACGTCAAGTTGCACAAGTTCAAGAACGTAGATGCGGCGAACGCGATGACGACAGATCCGAGAGATAGTAGCGCTTGAGAAAAGAAAAACATGGCATTAATTATACATCTCCGTCGTTTATTTTCGCGTTACGTACGTTTTAAACGTCCGCGAGCGCGAGCGCGCTTTTATCTTTTCTCTTTTTACGTCGACGTCATGACGCACTTCGCATAAAAACCCGTGCTCTCTCGCGCGAGAGAACAGACATATGTATAGGTATTTAATATAAAAATGAGAAAATGCTCTGGAGATTCGTATCGAGCGAATCCACAAATAACAAATTATGTTCAATCGTTTTGGCTTTTTTTTCGCCGTTTCATCAGCTAAAGTTGTAACTTTATTTGACATTTACTACGACTTGTGACAAAACATTTCTTTAACTCTTTGAAGTGGTGGGAAAAATGTGTCTCACGTTTTTAGTGCTTGAACGTGCATTAGGGTGGGACGTTATTCATCTTTTTTTTTTTTAATTTTTGTTGTTGTTGTAAAATTCTCTGCTTCAAAGAGTTGACACTTGCGGGAGAAATCGAAATTACAAGAATTACATTTAAGACAACAAGCCGTTTCCTTGAATCAACTGAGAGGCGTGGAACGTAATAGACGGTAATGTCGATCAAGATTAGCGGATCGGTCTCCGGGAAATTAAATAACGCGACGCGTGAGTATGGCGTTTCCGCTAACGAAAGCAGAAAAGATTCTCGACCGCGAGAATTTATCGCGCGAACACGCCGAGAGGTCGGTCGTTTTCTCGGCAGCGAAACCAACGCGCGGTTTCCGCGATAATCGATTGCGGGTGCAAAAAAAAGAAGAAAAAAAAAAAACAAAACTCGCAGACACGAAATGCGTGAAACTATGCGATTCGGTATCACGCCTTCAGCAACGGCGTCATCGGTTGAAGTTGCTCGCACGGCATGCAGAAATACACTTGTTTCTCGGAAGTAACGCCGATACACACGGGGTTGCTGTAGCGGTGGCATGATTAAAGACCCGCTACCACGGGAACATCCTCTTATCGGGAACCATCTTCGATGTCAAAGGATGTATCTTGAAAGGAAAAGAGAGAGAAAAAAAGAAACGAAAAAAAAAAAAAAAGAAGTAGAATAGAAAGAAAAAACGGGAAAAAATACACACACAAAAGAAGGTTCAAGATAAGAGAAAAGTGGATACGTTGAATTCGCCTCTCCCGTCTATTCCGCCTCCCTCTCCCGCGTTGCGACATTGTGTGCTGCGCGCGCGCGCGCACTTTCTATTACATTGAAGTCCGTTGCGGAAGCAATTGAAATCTATTTACAAAGGAAGTATCTTTGTGCGAGTTGAAGTTTATATTATTATTATTTTTTTTTAAGTTGGTATTGAAGTTATTTACAGAGCAAATAAAACTTTCTCGAAGAGGATTTACGTGAAGTCGTAAAAAAAAAAAACATAACGCGCAGGACGAAAAGACAATTCTCTTTTTTACAAAGCGCAACCAAGTGTGCAATAATGCTCGGTGAGTTACGATACGTAATAACGGGGTCGTGATTCGAGAAATCACGTACAATATTGCTTTTCCGGCGCGCGCAAGAGTCATCGTTATGCAAAAAAAAAAAAAAAGAAAAAAAAACTGTCGAACGAACCTTGAGATCGTAATATCCCGACCGCAAATTCAGCGCAAACGTGAGAGAAAGAAAAGAATATATATACCTACCTTTGACTCGTAATAAATCCCACTCATCTGATATTCTGTGATAAAAAAAACACGTGATGTGCGAAACGCAGCAATACGTCGGAAAATCACACACGTGGCTTTTTTTGCGCGAGTAAAAATATACTACGTACTTACCTGCGCACGCACGCGATTCGACTTCAAATGATGATTGATGACAAACGCGGACGGAACACAGATAGCCTTCGTTACGGAATATTTTCTCACACACGTGCGCGCGCATGTATAAAAGAATAATCCCGGATCTCTCTTTTATTAGCGACCGTTCGGCGGTTTCTCTGATGAGAACCACGCGCGTCGAAAATGAAAGCGGAAACGAGGGCGTGTACGAACGCTCCGCTGGCTCGCGCGTCGTTCTACGGTGCTTACGTAAAAG